>CAUOFW020004222.1:0-32410 GCA_963454935.2 Ilex paraguariensis
ACCTCCCAGCCTTGCCCTGATAGCTGCTGGTCTCCCCATCATAGAACCAACCAAATCGGCACTTGGGTAGAAGTTCCTGAACAAGGAGGAGACAAAGGAGGGGTAGCACGAGGAGAGGATAAAGGTGGAACAGATGTGTCTGGCAAGGAAGATTCTAGAGCAGTAGTTGGAGAAGTTGCAGTTGAGAAGGAGCCACCGTGGAAGCCACATGGGGGGCATCATCCGTCCTTGTCACTTTGGAAGAAGGAGGGCTCCTGCTAGAAAAACGGGACACCACCACCCTCTTACTTGCTGCAAGAGTAGAGAAGGGTTAGATAAAAAAAAAAAAAAGGGGGAGAGAGGAAACTAGCTCACCCTTTTCTTCGAAGAGGAGCTGCCAGATTTCTGAGATGGAGCTACAGCTCTAGTATACTTGGGCAGGAGAACTCTCAAATCTTTACAAGGGCAAGCTTTGACAGCCTCCAATTTCCACTCCTGGTCCCAAGAAAGCACAGGTATATCTGCATGGAAAAAGTGAGCACACACACAAAAGAAAAAAAGAAAAAGAAGAAGTGTGCAGCATACCGGGTTTTTTTAGCAGCACCCCAATGTGTTGGCACCAAAACTCTGTCGGCTTCTGAAGCCCATTCTCCACCATAAAGAAGAAACAAGATTTCCAGCGTCGCAATTAGAGCGCATCCTGTAAGCACTGTACCATTCCGTGCGGTATAAATAGTACCATCCCCTATTTAGTGTAGGGGTTTCACTCAAATTATATGCTGCATGAAAACTCCATAGGGGAAGCATCCTCGTGGTGCACCTTTTTCCATAATGCCAGAAAACCGAGCAGGACTCTCCAACCGTTGGGCGCTAGTCGCCCCCGGAGCCAAGGAGAAGTAATGCAAAACCACGACAAATGGGGGAGGACATGAGAAATCTTAACCCAGCCTCAAGCATCTCCTCGTAGACAACAATATCCCTGGAAGAGTCATCGCAAGCAAACTCGCCCAACTCAGCCCGACGGCACAACACGGTCGGAGGGATGCGATAAGTAAAAACAAGCCTTGAAATATCTTCATCTAAGCGGAACAAACTAGAAAGGGTGCTCACCTTAGACCCGTCATCATCAAGTCCCACTTTGCTCTTGCGTTTCTTCTTCCGGGGCCTTAAGGAGTAGTCCAAATCACCATCGGGAAAGTCTTGAGAACTTGAATCGGGGGAGCTACAATAGGGGCTTGATCATCAAGGGCAACACCCCAAAGCTTCCTTATTACTTGCAATGTCTAGACCCAATGCCTGAAAGTGTGCCTGACTGCTGTTGCTCGTCAAAACAAGTTGCCCCGTAGCTTGAAGGGTGCCTGGCCCTTCAAAATTGCGCAAAGCAGAATTTTCGGCGCAAAAATCAGCACCTAAGGCGCCCAAATCAGCACCTCGAGTGGGAACCGGATCAGCCCGTGCTCCCAGGCCACCGCCTAGCTCTCCCTGATGAACCTTGGACTGATTTTCAGCACCCCTTGATAGAAAAATGCTGCTGCCCAGCATTCCAAAGCCGCCCAGCGCAGCAGATCTGAGGTTGTCCGGGACAGCAGAAGCAGCAGCTAGGCTGCTGCCCAGCGCACCTGGGCTGTCCAGGACAACAAGGCCAGCGCCCAGGCAGCTGCCCAACGCACCTGGGCTGTCCAGGATAGGAGGAGCAGCGCCTAGGCAGCCGCCCAAGCCCCCAGCGCGCGCCGTGCGCGCTGCCCAGCTGCGCCCGCGCTGCCCAGCCGCGCGCCCAGCCTTCTCCCTTCGCTGCCCAAGCCACTCCTCGCGCTGCCTATCTCCCCTTCGCTGTCCAGCCCTTCATTTTCAGCCCCAAAGCTGTCCAAGACAGCATTCGAATGCTCAAAACTAGCCTCCAAGTTCTCCAAAATGGTGCCTACTTCCTCCTTTTTCTTCAACCTCCACCACTCCCTCTTCAATCGACATTGTTCACTTGAGAAGCTCAACTAGCAAGGAAGAAATCACACTCTTGAAAGGATTCAAGGAGAACACACTTTGGCTTCAACAAAATGGGTAGGACTTGAGTTCTCAAAATTTTCAAAAGGTGGGTGCTCAACCTTAAAAATGAGTGAAATGGGTAACATGAAGAAGAAGACTATATTTATAGTCTAGGATTATTCAAAAAGAGGGAAAAAGCCCAAATAGAATATTATGGGCCCTCTTCAAAATAAAAAGGCCAAACAGAATATTATGGGCCTTCTTTAAAATAAAGTGGGAAAGACTTGAAATTTAAAATATATATATATATATCTATATATATATATATATATATATATAATCAATGCCTCCTTGTCCAAGTCTCCTTGGACATAGGGCATTGGGGGGCAAATGATGGGTTAAGCCCAAATAGTCCAATTTATGTGTTAAAACCCAACCCCAGTTGAGGAGCCCAACCTAATTTTGATTCCACCAAGTCCAAGACAGTCCAAGACCGGTTAGACTTTTTGCTTAGCACGTCACCAAGAGGAGAGCACGGGAAGCTTATCTGCACCACCGAAGGAAACGGTCCAATCTTTGACCACGTTTCATGAAGAGCTCCCCAACCTCCTCCTTCCATTGAGAATAAGTCGTGATCTCCACCAAGAATAATCTCTTAGCTGCGATAAAGAAGCCTTGAGGATAAGTCATGATCTCCACAAGAATGATCTCTTGGCTGCTATAAAATAGCTCCAATCTAGTAGAAAAAGAGATAAAGGTCACGCCCCACCAGAGACTTAGAGAGGACGAACCGACTACCGGAGATTACTATTTTTCTTTGATTCTCCATTCTCTCTCTCAAAGCTTGTATCTCTATTCTCCATACCTTTGAATCAATAAAATACCCGGAAACTGAAGCCATTGAAGAGTGGACGTAGGTCGAATTGACCGAACCACTATAAATTGTGTCTTCTTTAATTTTTTCATTGATTTCATTGCATTTATTATCTACACTTGACAGGTGGTGTGCAAAACCATTTTTGTGCATCATCACCACCCCTTAGGACTTGTAAAGCATTCATCTTTTGGTAGTGAAAAACCCTCCAAAAGTATTATTGCTTTCCTTATTGCTTATTGCTTTCTTTAAGTATTGCTTTCTTTTATTGTATTATTGCTTTCCTTTACTTTAAGTATTGCTTTCTTTTATTGTGTTATTGCTTTCTTTCACTTCCATTGCTTGAGCTTCCTTCTTGCCTTAGAGGAGCGAAACTCTTCCACTTTTCTAGAGCTTTACCCAAGCCGTGAAGGGTGGAACGTGATTCACTCATTCTTTGTTGAAGATCGACTCCTTGTGTAAAGTGTTTTACCATGTAACTCTTCTATTTGGAGGGAAGAGTATCACTCACTTTTCTAGCTTTAACAAAGCCATGAAGAGTGAGTAGTTTCTCATCCAATCTTTAGTAAAAGGTGATTATCCAGAAGTTATATTTATGCATTTTATTTATGCTTAGCTCTAGTCTTTATTTCTTCATAATGTCTTCTCATCATATTGTTATCATTATTTTAAGCATGAATAACTAAATCTCTTAGTTGGAAAAAGTAAGGGGAACCTCCACTTGGGTATACCATTTTCAACTCATTCTCCTCCCTTATTTCAGAGTTAAATGGTTCGGTTTGAGTAGGTTGAGGGTGGATAACTTGGTGAGTCTTTGATATTCCGTGGGCCTAGTCACGGTTTATGCTCAGATACTCACCAATCTTTTTCCTAGTTTCCCACGAATCAATCGTTTATTCATGCTCTATTGGAGGAGGGTTTCGAGTTGAGGAGGTATTCCTATTGGAGTGACTTCTTGGATTTGCCAACATTTGTTTCTCATTTTACTAGCATCAAAACAATTTTCAACAATCAAAGATTTTACACTTTATTTCTCCCAAAATCACCTTCCCCTCGGTTTACTTCCTTCCCCGTGGAAACGACCTTGGAATACCACCAAGTAAAACACGATCTATGAAAGTCTCCTTGCGCTTAGGGAGCATTTTTGTTCACACACACACACATTTGACATTTCATTCATCCCCCATTTCATTGCCCTTTCTTTTGACATCATCCCATGGAGAGTGACACTCCTCTTTATCCATATACTATACATGCTAAAAGGTGATGTTTAGTAGTTAGGAAACAACAAGGAATTTTGTCAAGCAGTGCTTAGCCTTGACCTGCTGACATGTGAGACATCCACTAACAATGTCTCCAATATGCCTCTTCATCCCACTCCAATGATACTGGCTGCGAAGATCATGGTACAATTTCATGCCACTTGGATGCATAGAAAAACGGGAACAATGAAACTCCGGGAGGATCTCCTCTCTTAGATCATAGATAGGGGAACCAAATTCCTTCCCCTGAACCAAAGACAACCATCGGCGTAAATGACCAGGCCCTCTTCACTTGTACCTGACTATACCTAGTCCCTGACGGACAATGTCTCTATATCCTACCCCTGACACTCGATCACCCTAGTTAGTAGCAAAGGCTTAGCCACCACACTCCCCAAATTGCCCTAATCCTGACCCTTATAGTGTAGCCTAAATTGCCCAATAGTCTGGAGCATGCGCCACTCCCGGGAAGCCATACTAGCCAAGACTCCCCATGACTGTCGGCTGAATGCATCAGCCAACACATTTGCCTTACTGGGATGGTAATGCAAAGTGAAGTCATAATCCTCCAAGTATTCAATCCACCTGCGTTGTCTCATGTTGAGGTCTTGCTAAGTGAAGATATACTTCAAACTCTTGTGGTCCGAAACCACCTCAAACTATTCTCCATACAAATAGTGGCACCATGCCTTCAAGGCAAAGATGACGGCTGCCAACTCCATGTCATGCATGGGGTAGTTCTACTCATAGATTTTCAACTACCGTGAACTATGAGCTACCACCCTCCCAAACTGCATAAATACACATTCACGTATGTCTTTCGAGGCATCATAGTATACCGTGTACCTTTGTCCCCTCTCTAGAAGTATAAGGATACGAGCTAAAATAAGCCTCCTCTTTAACTCCCAGAATGCCCTCTCAAACAAGTCATCCTAATGAAACTTGACCTCCTTCCTGGTCAATCTAGTCATAGGTGCAGCTAATCAAGAGAAGTCCTCAATGAACTTCTAATAATATCCTATCAATCCCAAAAAACTACATATCTCGAAGATTGACTTTGGCCTCTCCCAACTTATAACTGCCTCAACCTTCTCCGGGTCCACGAATACACACAAAGCTGACACCTTGTGTCTTAGAAATTCCAGCTCCATCAGCCAAAATTCACACTTATTGGACATGGCGTACAACCGGTAGTCTCTCAAGGTCTTGAGAACAACCCTTAAGTGACCCTCATGCTCCTACTCTAACTTGGAGTAGATCAAGATATCATCAATGAAGACCACGACAAATTGTTAAAGGTAGGGTTAGAACACCCTATGCATAAGGTCCATGAATGTCGTCAAGCATTCGTTAATCCAAATGGCATCACAGTAAACTCAAAATGCCCATAATGTGTCCTAAACGCCATCTTAGTGATATCTACCTCCCTAATCCTCAACTGATGGTATCCCAAGCGCAGATCTATCTTGGAGTATACCCGTGCCCCCCACAATTGATCAAAAAAGTCATCAATCCTTGGTAATGGGTACCTATTCTTGATGGTAACTTGGTTCAACTGCTGGAAGTCTATACAAAGTCTAATGGTCTTGTTCTTCTTCTTCGCAAACAGTACTGGAGAGCCCCGAGGTGAGGTACTTGGTCTAATGAAACACTTATCCAACATCTCTTGCAACTAGACCTTGAGTTCTTATAACTCTACAAGTGTTATGGAAATAAAAGATGCACCAGGTTGTAACTAAATGGTAAAGTCTACATCCTGATGTAGACGTAATCCCAATAACCCGTCCAAAAAACATCTGCATACTCATAAATTACCCGAGATAGATCCAACTAATGTCTCGCCTCGTCCTCAAGTGTAAGGCTCGCAATCCAACCCATTAATTGCCCGTGCCAACAACAGACATACACGACTTGGGGTAAAACATCGTGTTTTCTCCCTAAACTTGAAACAAACACCCTTTAGTGTATCGACAATGATCCTCTTTCGATCACAATCAATGGTGACTTGGTGTGCCACCAACCAATCCATCCCAAGGGTGACATCAAACTCTGACATGTCCATGACTCTAAGGTCCACGACGAGTAGAATTCCCAAGATCTCTAGTTCACAACCCCGACATATTTGATATATGCATACACTAGCTCCTAGGGGAGAACTCACATGCAATGGTTCTTTCAAGGTCTCAACCTCTAAGCCCAAATCCCTTACACATGATGTAGACATAAATGAATGAGATTCACCAGAATCAAAAAAACCCTTGCCTACAAGCGAGAGAGTAAGAATGCACCCTAAATCACCGACTAATCCACCAGCTCAGTCTAAGGTGTGATGGCATAGACTCACTTCTGGATCCCTAAAATCTCAACCTAAAAACCTGTCCTTGGCCTCGACCCAAACCTTGGCCTATCTGACCTAATTTTAGAGTCCCGCTTGTGAAGTGGTAAGGGCCTGTGCAACACCCTGGAACTGAAAATGATTTTCCTGGCCCATGTTATGGTAGGGAGGAATTAAATATGTATATGGATGCCCCACCGATGATTGGGATTAAGATGCCCCATAACTTTGAGATTCCTACCTCTGAGGACAATCCGCTTCATGTGGCCCAACTGGTGGCATATTAAACAAGTCCTCTGAACCGCCTGGTAAGTGGCCTTGAAGTTTCTCCCACCTTGGGATGATTGACCTTGACCTTTGCCTTGGCCTTGATAGCCATAGCCCTGCCCATGATACCCTTGGGGGTGGAAGTCTCTTGCTTCTTCCCCGAACTAGAATAAGAGGATTGACCCTCATTCTACTTGTCCTTAACACCCGCCTCCCACATGCTCGTGGCGTCTACTACTCTCTCAATGGCCATGGCCATCTCAACCATTGAGTCCAAGTCTTATAGGCATTGGCTCACAATCTTTTCCCGGATAAACAACTTCAACCTATCCTGAAACCTCCTTACTCTGGCCAAATCTATGGCCACATAGTCATCGGCAAAACGGGCTAGTTTTACAAACTTAGGCATGTATTCCATCATCGTCATCATCCCTTACTTCAAATCTAAGAATTCCCAAGCTTTCACTTGCCGAACAGCAGACAATAAGTCTTGCCTATAAAGAGCGCACAAAACTCTTCCCATGTCATTACCTCTAGGTTCTTTTAGGCCTTTGTCCAATCCCACCATAAATAGGCCTCTCCCTCAAGCTGGAATGCAAACCTTATCTTAGTGGCATCAAACGTGATCTCCATAACCTCTAAGATCTTATCAACTTGTTGGAACCAATGGTCGACCACCATCGGATGCGCCCCTCCCATGAAAGTATGTGGCTTCTGTACCTTAAAATTTTGGAGATTACTTGTGTGCTCTTGGCCCATGTTGGCACTAGCTTGTGCAAAGGAAGCCTCCATGAAGGCTTGCTGGTCAAAGGCTGGGGTAGTTAATTGTTGTTTCGCTCACCACCTCAATCATTCTGGTGTCCTCTTCCTTTATTTGCCATCTATAAACACATAAGATAGCAATAGTGTACTAACTTAGTATCCTGGATTTAGGGATCAAAGTCAAAAAATTCAGATTTTCTCTCTTTGTCTCACTAGTAGGGTGTGTGCCACCCACTAATAGACACCTTTACCTAGAACCTTCTCTTCTTTCTTTTCCAACCCACCAAGGTTAGATTTTCTAACCCTAGTGTCTCATTTTCATACACATTTAATCATGTAAATAATTCACATAGCACATAACATATATCATTTAAAGCACATAACATGTAATGCAAAATGGATCAAATGGCCTAGACCCATGCCCCGCTAGCCCTAGGTAAATCAAGAACCAAGGCTCTGATACCAATCTATGACATCACAAAATCTTGGGGTCCTTTCTCAACCCTTGATTAACTAGCAAAAGTACCCTTGCATGCTGCATAACCTGACACCACGTTATTACCCAACCATTCCAAGGTCCAATATCCATCAATTTGCCATTAATATCACTCCAATTACATCCTTTAAGCAAGAAGGCTCAAGGCCTAGAGGCTTGCAAGGTTATTTTAAATATTTGAAACTTTTGGAACAGGTACCAGTACCTCGCGTACTTGGTACCGATACCTATGCATTCTACTTGCCAAGTATCAATACTAGTAAACGTGGTGCTAGTACCTAGGCCCTCAGCAGTAAGATACCGCTACCTCAAGCCTTGTTACCAATACCTGAGCCCACTGGAATCGTGGTACCGGTACCTAATCACCTTGGTACCAGTACAAGGGCCAGTTTTCACCCAAAGCTTTCCCTTTTACAATTTCAACTTACCCAATCTCATACCAAGTTCATCCAAATTCCCATAACATTTAAGTAGGCACAAAATAACATCTATAAGAGTTCATTACTTGTTCTCTTACCACCATTTACAATTCAAAATAATTTACACAAGTGCATTACAAAAATATAATTTAAAGCCACATTTCGGCCTCTTCTCAACAACGACCTATGTGAGGTTCGTCCACCAGCGCTTGTTCCACACATGAAAAATTGCTCCCATAAAGGGTGAGCCATGCTCAATAAGGTATCTCCTAAAGAGACTACTCCCCAACCCCGATGCATATAAAATATTCACATGCAACTCAATAACCAAACAAACAGCCATCCAAGAATATGCAATTCAATAATGAATGTCGCAATGTCATGACATGTTATAAGGTGAGACTTAGACATGAAATACAACCCGAGCCCTCCACTGGCTCCCATATCACATGCAATGTCATATGTATATACCCGGGCATTCCAAGCCCCTGCCATTGATGTTATACATCCAATGACGATTTATAAATTCTAGGTCTTTTTTAGGGGTATTTATAGACTTCCACCAACGAACACCCAATGCTTGGTTTATTTCCCTATCGTTCCTAACCTCCGCACATAAACCCCCAATGTGTGGGTGAGTGTCAATCTCACTCGGGTTCGATGCACATAATGGGAAAACATATGTAAGGAAAGAAATGTGTGTGTGTGTACAAAAGTGCTACCCAAGCATAGAGAGACTTTCGAGTGCTATGTTTTAATTGGAAATCGTATTCCAAGGTCGTCTCCTCAGGGAAGGAGGTGAATCATTTTGAAGGTGATTTTGGTGAAAAAGGGTAAAGTGTAAAAATCTTTGAGTTTGAGTTTTGGTGATTGTGTTTTTGCTTAACATGAAATGAAACAAGTGATGGCTAATTCAAAGAGGTCATTCCAATGGGAATGCCAAACCAACTCAATACCTTCCTCCAATGGTGCCTAGATGTTCGATTGATTTGTAGGAAGCACGAGACCAAAATGGACATGAAGATTCAAGCATACCCTATGACAAGTCTACGGTGTATCAAGAACTCACAACCACGTCCACACTAAACCTAGTCAAACCGAATCAATGCATACTACGAAGGGAAAGAAAATGAGTTGAAATAGCATGCCCAAGAGGAGTTCTCCCTTGGATTAGCCAACATGAAATTGAGCCACTCATACTAAAGGGAAAGACATGGATAATGTGAAGAGATATAATCAAGAAATGAAGATTAGAACTTAACTTAACGCAAGAAAACTTAAACTTTGAAGAAATGCATTTAATACCCATTTAAAAAGCTTGACACAACAATGGTGAAATCCAAAATGTAGCATTAAACTCGCAATGTGTTTATAATAAATGACATTAAAGACATTAAATGAAGTTTACACAAGCCTTACAATAAACTACAAGTGAACGGATGGAAGAAAATGCAAAAATTTCAACTTCTCTCTCTAGAACTTCATCTTCTTCCCTGGAGCTTCTCTATCTATATTTCAATGTAATGTGTGTAATGGTGTATCTCCTACCAAAAATGTCCATGGAGCTCCCTAGGGCCTGTGTGATGGACCTCCCATCCATAGGGGGCTGATTTGTTGGAATGGGCAGGCTAGCACAGGCCTAGCCTACACTCCCAGGCTTCACCTCTTCTCTCTCTCCTCATTAATTGCCAAGCCACCAAAGTCCAAGCTAGGGTTGAGGAGGGGATGTCTATGTGTAAGGAGTGTCAAGACACAAGTGGGAGATCCAATGTTGGGACCCCCAAAGTTACAGAGCTTGAAGTGCAGAATCTAGCGTGTTTCAACAAAACTTTTTGGTAGGTCGATAAAAACCTAAGGGTAGGTTTTACTCCAGTGAGCAAAAAGTATCGGTAGGTTTGCAGTAGGTGCAGGTCCAGTAGCTAAAACCTATTGTTAGGTTTGTGGTAGGTGCAGGTCCAGTAGCCAAAACCTACCGGTAGGTTTTCCCTTGTGTTGTTGAATTCTTGGTTCCTTCACCTTTCAAACCATCGTCAAGACTCCACCTCACCTCCGTTGATGGCTTAACATGCACCATTTAAACCTCTTTACCTCTAAACATACCAAAACTCTGTTAATAGCTCGAATATTGCAATTCCACTCATTTTAACGACAAAAACAAGCATAAAAGGGTTGTAAATATACATAGGATATGCAATATTTTGTGCTAATCACACCCCCCAACTTGGGCATTGCTAGTCCCTAGCAAAGTTTATTTTCAAACCAACGAGTATGAAATTACAATAATCTATTTACACAAGTAATTCATCAAACATTAAAAATACAAAAAATGAAATGCAATTAACGAAATGTACTTGGTCAAGGTGGAACAACAACTATGGTATTTCATTAATTACTTTCAAGATTGGAGTACATGGAGTTAGAGTTTGAAAAGATACAAAATGGCCTAAAAATCCTAAAGACTCTGCTACTAGGCCAATGACTCCACTCCTAGCTATGTACAACTCCACTCAAAAGAAAAAAAATGAAAACCACGGTATCCTACTCATCGTCTTTGTCCTCCCTGTCATCATCTCCATCACCATCACTTTTACCCTCCCCATCATCCTCGTCATTGTCGTCCTCTTCGGTATCCCCCACCACAACTACAGTGGAAATTGAGGGGGTAGAGGCAGGAGTTGGAGGTCCAATGAGAATCGGCTCTCCTAGGAATGTATGCTGAAAAAGATGAATCATCATCGACGAGATCCGGTGCATAGTCTCCTCCAAAGAGTAAAAACGCTGATATACTGTGCGTTTCGGCACAAAAATGTATGGCTCAGGCACAGATGCCCAGTAGAGGAAGGTCCCGCGGGTGAAGACTACAGCCTCGGAACCCTAGCCCACTCACCTCGGCTCACCACTGTCCTCTTACCACTACTCGCCTTCCTAATAGCTCCGGTGGGGGGGGTGATCTTATCAAAGGCACCACCCTTCACGTTTAAGTGATCACACATCCGGGTGACCAAGTTCCCAAATGGGATGTTCGCCTTCGCCTTTCTAGCCTCAGCGAATTCCCTCATCACCTCCCATATAAAAGGTGCGAAATCCATAGCCTTCCTCGACAGCACCGCATCCAAGAGGGCAAGCTTTTTACTGTTAGGAGTCTTCTCAGTGCCCCTTGGGAGCAAGTTATAATGCAAGAGCTTGTTCATCATCCTGTACGAATGTTTGAGGCCCCCAACTTGGACTGTTCCCCTAAATTGAGTCGGGTCCTCATACATCAAAGCCACATATTTAGGGATGGTCTTGACCCTAGTAATATTATGTGGTTACACCAGGGTGGAAGGACGTGGTCTCTCATACTTCAGTAAGGTGGTGATCATAGTAGGGGTCACATCAAAAGTCTTGCCCCTCGTGTTCATTTTCAAAATATCAAACTGGTCCACCATCTTGAGTTTTTTGTAAAACTCCCAACATAAAGAAAAATTGAACCTATTCACGGGCTCAAACCAAAACTCTGTCCCGTGAGCCTCAATGGTTTTCACAACATTGTTGTTTGGGCCAAGGGATATCCAATCAATTTACCTCTCACAAGTAACATTCTTTTCTTGGATGCTTTGGTACCAAGCATCGTTCCTTACCTTCTTCCATTGCTCAACACGGTCTCCACTAGGTCCTTCCCCTCTCCTCTTGCGGGTACTCACATCTTCGGGCTGTGGAGAGCTAGCCTAGTGTGTTTGGTGCAGGTTATGTATAGCAACAGTGCCCCAAACATCGCAAGTGACAAGAGAGCCAAAATGAACCCCTCAATTGGGTCCATAACATCTCCGAGGATCCTCCCATGGCGAGCCATTGCAAAGATTCTGGGACTTTTGGAAAAAGTGAAGGAGACTAGGGCTTTAGTTAAAATTTTGTAAGACTAGGGTTTAGGTGATGAACTTCTCCAATCTTCACTAAAACCCACTAAATCAATAGTCCTTGGAGTGAGGTTTGAGAGATTAATGCAATAGGTGAGCAATTTTTAAGCTTAGAAGTGCTTTGAGTGAGAGAGAAATGCCTTAGGGTTTGTAATTTAGGGAGACAATGAATAGTTTCCCCAAAAAAATTTGATTAAAAGCTCTAATTTTGGCATTCTGGGCAAAAACTACCAATAGGTCGATGAAAACCTACCCGTAGGTTTTATTCCAGTGAGCAAAACCAATCAGAAGATTTGTTGTAGAAGCAGCAATGGCCAAAACCTATCGATAGGTTTTCACTTATTTGCAAAATAAACCCTACTATCCAAATCACTTCCATTCCACTTCTTTTCAAAACCTACACATTCTAACACCCTATACATGACCTCTACTGCACCAAAACATGTGCTAAACTTGTAAACCACAATTTGAACCACCATACCGCAAGTCATTACCAAAATTGCAATATGATTTAAAATTTTGATGCTCTCAAAATGCAAAATATGGATTTCTACATTAATCTACCAAAATGTAAGACACATATTTAAATGACCAAGGCATTCCTAATTCATTCAAATATCAAAAACTTTAGCAATATTCTCCTATCCTTTAAGCATAGGAATACGAAACACATCGTTCAAATGCCTAAATCAAGCACACATGAGCATCACTATAGCCTTAAATACTAGTCTAGAGTATGCACCTACACATTCATTTAAAACTTGTGTGTGTGTGAATTGGACAAGTAATTTGAGCATTTACACATTCAATTGGCTACCCAAATTCAGCTTTAATGCAAAACTCACCGAAGGTCTCTCTCAACAATGAATCACACTATAGTTATCCTGGCATGCACTCCATGTGTACGTATGAGATAGAATCTTGTGCACAAAACAAAGTATGCTCACATGTAATCCAAAAACGAAGTTCATGAATGAAAATGAAGCAACTTCGGCATAATTAGGTAGCGAAACTAACTCCTATTTTTCTTTAAAAGTATGCATCCCCCATACTTCTCTAGATCATTTTGGACTTTCACGGGTTGTAATGAGGCCTTGGGGTGATATCTAGGTGCATGAATGAAGGACAGAGGACAGCAAAAAGGGTTGTTTTGAGTGAATGGCCATTGTTTCAAACAATCTCCCTTTTCATGGGCTTTTCAATTTAACACCATCACCACACCCTTCGTTTCTTTCTATTCTTTTCCATAAAATTTTCTTTTTCTTTTTCTCTTTATGTTCTTCTTCCACCCTTTTTTTCTCCTTTTCTTGGATCTTCATTCTTTTTTCACTGAAACTCTTTAAGTTTTAACTTTCATTCATCCCTTTTGTTTAGGCTTCCACACCTTACCTCCTTCTCTTTTATGATCATTCATACTCAGCATTAGGAACAACCAAGGTGAGGCAGATTTTATCATTTTACACTAGCTTGATCAAATGTGTGGCATGGAAACAAATTTACAATTAAGGCTCAATCACGGCACTAGGAATAAAATTTTCATAAGAAAAAGGGTAAAAGCTCAAAATAAAACAAAGATGGCCTAAGATCATTTCTAGATAGGTACGGGGGTGCATTGTACATATCAAGACAAAGTAAATCTACTACCCAAATGCGCCTAGCCAAGACAAGCATAATGAGATTATTGAATAATTTGAAATTTGAAAAAAAATGTTCCTTGAGTAACCATCAGTTCCCCCTAAAAATGATTGGCACTGAAGCTCACATGAGTGCTTACTCATCTCCATTGTTTATGTCAAACCTAAAATATGAATCCAATCCGTGAATTGGCAAAATTACACATTGAAGGAGCACATACGGTTGAGTCTAAAAGCAGATACATATTTGATACTCACGCATAGGATGAATTTCTATAATGTGCTAATGTGCTCAAGATTCAAACCAAATATCAACATATCAACAAACCCAAAGCACTATAAATAAGGGAATACAAAAATTTGCAACTATTGTAAACAAAAAAAATCTGCCTATTGTAACTACAGAAATTTGCAACTAATGTGCAACTACAGAAATTTGCAACTACACAAATTTGCAACTAATGTGCTCAAGATTCACATAATTTGCAACTATTGTAAACAAAAATTTGTATGATATGTGAAAGGTGAATTTTCACCACAAAATTGGTATTATCCACAAAAAATTTCCACAAACATTGTCGTATCATGCAAATGGTGCACTTCACCCCCCCCCCCAACTTCATTCATGCATTGTCCTCAATGCAACAAAAAAATATGATATGAAATAAAGGACTATGAAAAGATGAGTAGGGTTAGAGAACATCTCGCAATTGATCTTTGGCTAAATACCAATATCTGCGACTAAGAAAAACAACACTATACGAAAAGATAAAGTAAGTAACATGAACAATTAAAGTAATTAAAAATGATTGTACACTAAAATACATAAAAATAGTTATTCCTCTAACAAGTCTGGGTAAACTGGATCCATTAAATCCTCCTCCACTCACTGTCCTCCAAAATCGTAAAAAAATGGCTTGAGTCTTTGGCCATTGACCTTGAATGTCTTTCCATACTCAAGGTTTGTGACCTCCACGGCTCCATTGGGGTAGGCCACCTTGACAAGATAGGGGCCATCCCAACGAGATCAGAGTTTCCATTGAAAGATCAAGAGATGAGAGTTGTATAAGAGCACTTTTTGGCCAGGCTGGAATGATTTCCTTAAAATGGATTTGTCATGAAAGATCTTATCCCGCTCTTTTGAAATTTTGGAGCACTCATATGCATCTCTTCAATTCATTCATTTCTAGCTTCCTTTTCTCTCCGGCCATTCTCGTGTTGAAGCTCAAGGTCTTTATGGCGCAATAAGTCTTGTGTTCCATTTCAACTAGTAAGTGGCAAGCCTTTCCATAGATGAGTAAGAGGGAGACATACCTAAGACAGTCTTGTAGGCAGTGCGATAAGCCCATAGGGCATCGGTCAGTCTAAATGACCAATCTTTCCTATTCAGGTTCACCATTTTCTCTAGGATATTCTTGATCTCCCTATTGGCCAACTCGGCTTGGCCATTGGTCTGTGGGTGGTATGTGGTGGACACCTTATATGTGACACCATTTATATGTAGAAGAGATGCAAATGGCCTATTATAGAAATGCGATCCACCATCACTTATCATAGCACGAGGCATCCTGAACCTCAAAAATATGATCTCTTTTAAGAATTTGAGCACCCGGTGGTCATTGGTTTTGGTCGGGATAGCTTCTACTCATTTGGAAACGTAGTCCACTACTAGTAGGATGTATGGGTAGCCAAATGACATGGGGAAGGGACCCATAAAGTCAATGCCTCAACAATCAAATATCAATATAACAAGTACAGGGGAGAGGGACATCATGTTCCTTCGGGTCAATCTACCCAAGCGTTGGCTCCTATCACATTCTTTACAAAATGAAACACAGTCTTTTATCAAAGAGGGTCAATAAAAAACTAATTGTAGAATTTTTGCCGACGTCTTTTTGGAAAAGAAGTGTCCATCGCATGCTTCCAAGTGGCAAAATGCAAGGACATCCTGATGTTCATTTTTCGGTGCGGGTTGTCGAAGTAGAAGTACTTCACATCCGCCATAAATCTTCTTCGATCCTCCAGGCTCCAATGTAATGGTATTTGTCTTGTAGCAAGATAGTTACATATGTCAGCATACCATGGACAAACATAATGAATAGAAAGTAAATGTTTATCAGGAAAAGAGTCTCAGGGATAGGAATATGTTCATCGGCATCTTGCACCACAAGTTAGAATAAATGGTCCGCCACCATGTTCTAAACTCCCTTTTTTTCCTTGATCACCAAGTTGAATTCTTGTAGGAGGAGTATCCACCTAATGACTCTTAGTTTGGCATCCTGCTTAGACAATAAATACTTCAAAGCAAAGTGATCGGTATAGACTATTATAGGTGAACCAATGATGTAGGATCGGAATTTATCCAATGCAAATAATACCGCTAGTAACTCCTTTTCAGTGGTGGTATAATTCATTTGTGCCTCATTTAGATTTTTGCTAGCATATTATATTACATAAAGTCTATTGTTCTCTTTGATCGAGCACTATGTCGACCGCATAATCACTCGCATCGCACATAAGCTCAAATGGTATATCCCATTTGGGTGGTCACATAATTAGAGGTGTAGTAAGCATACTTTTCAATTTTTTGAAAGATACCTCACAATTATCCGACCAAACAAATGGGACATCTTTTGAAAGTAAATTGGTCAAAGGTCGGGCCAACACACTAAAGTCTTCAATGAAACGACGATAAAAGCTGACATGGCCTATAAACAATCTAATATCTTTAATGACTATTGGTGTGGGGAGGTTGGAAATTGCCTCAACCTTTGATTTGTTGATTTCAATCCCCCTTGCCGACACGATGTGCCCAAGCACAATTCCTTGTGTCACCATGAAGTGGCACTTCTCCCAATTGAGAACCAAGTTCTTCTATTCACATCTTTCAAGAACTTTCTCCAAATTCTCCAAGCATCCATCAAATGAAGACCTAAACACCGAGAAGTCATCCATAAACACCTCCATAATTTTCTCCACCATATCACTAAAAATTCCCATCATGCAACGTTCAAAAGTTCCAAGGGCATTACACATCCCAAAAGGCATGCAAAGGTAAGCAAAAGTACCATAGGGGCAAGTGAATGTGGTCTTCTCTTGATCTTTCAAAGCAATCTCAATTTGATATTTCTGACTACTTTTTCCAATACTTGGTAAAGGAATGGCAAAGGAAAGTGATCATTTCTTGTGTACAGGTTGAGCTTTTGGTAATCAATACATACTCTCCATCCTGTGATCACCCATGTTAGAATAAGCTTGTCCTCCTCATTTGCCACCACGGTGACTCCCGATTTCTTGGGTACTACTTGCGTGGGGCTAACCCACTTACTAACGGCAATCAAAAAAATGATGCCCACATCAAGTAGTTTTAGTACCTCGTCTCTCACCACATCGTTCATGATTGGGTTCAACCTTCATTGTGGTTGTCGAGTTGGCTTGGAGTCTTCCTCAAGGTATATATGGTGTGTACAAAGGAGGGGGCTTATCCCTTTGATATCGGCAATTGTCCACCCAATTGCTCCCTTATGCCTCCTCAACACTTCCAAGAGCTCCTTTTCTTGCTTTGCCTCCAAGGTTGAGCTAATCACCACCAGAAATGTCTTGCCATCCCCAAGGTATGCATACTTGAGATCGGATGGTAATGGCTTCAACTCTAACATGGGTATT
Source organism: Ilex paraguariensis (assembly GCA_963454935.2). NCBI lineage: Eukaryota > Viridiplantae > Streptophyta > Magnoliopsida > Aquifoliales > Aquifoliaceae > Ilex > Ilex paraguariensis. The sequence goes on from CAUOFW020004222.1 coordinate 17,571, forward strand.
TGCTCAGTCAATTGAAAAATCTTCTTGTCTTGATATGGAAGATTCTCAAATGTTGGGGTCCATTTTTCCACCCCTTTCAAGCTCTCCAACTCCTCTTACACATCAACCTCCTTTATATCAACATTCTCCTCCTCTCCCAACTTGAAGGTGCTCATTAGCTCCAAGTGTTCCTCCACCAAAGTGTTAATTTGGTTGATCTCATGTGCCTGTTCATCATCCCCCGGCTGTTTAGATAAGTTGAAAACATTAAGATTCATGGTCATGTTCCCAAATGCCAGCTTCATAAGACTATTCCTGTAATTTATCATGGCATTAGATGTGGCAAGAAAAGGTCTACCAAGTATAACGGGGATTTGGGAGCTAAGATTTGCAATCGGGTGAGTGTCCAGCACAATAAAATCAATAGGGAAGTAAAATTTATCAACTTGGACTAAAATATCCTCAATAACTACTCCCCTCGATTTTCTAACGCTACGATCCGCCAACTGAAGAGTGATTGGAGTTGGCTTCAACTCTTCAAGTTGGAGTTATTGATACACCAAGTATGGTAGGAGGTTGAAACTTGCCCCCAGTCAAGGAGAGCTTGCTCCATCTGGCAATTTCCTATTTTAATGGTAGGGCATCCGGGGTTCTTGAACTTTGGTGGGGTGTTGGTCATCAAAATTGAGCTCACTTTCTCAGTGAGGAATGCCTTCTTGTGCACATTTAGCCTTCTTTTTATCGTGCATAAATCCTTCAAAATATTGGCAAAAGAAGGGATTTGATTTATGGTATCAAGGAGTGGAACGTCAATTTTCACCTGCTTGAACATTCAATTATATCAAAATAGTTAGCCACCTTGATGGGTGGCTTCAATCGATTGGGAAAATGAGGAGGAATACGGGATGCATGCACAATTTCATCACCATTTTTATCTTTTTCACTCACTTCATTTTTTTCCTTCTCACTCCTCTCACCCCCTCGGTGTCATCCTTAGTCTCTTTCTCTAATGGCAATGGGGCATTGGGAGAGACTTTTGGCACAATAGTTGTAACACTCCGCATTTTATTTTATATATATGCATATAGATATATATTAAATAATTTTTGTAAAAATGGGGATAGGTGTAGCGATGTGTGTTTGAATTTGGTAGATTGGAAATGGAAAAAGGGATGAAATAGTGAACAGTGCACGTGAACTGTGCACTGGCTGCAACTTCAAGCCCAATTTAGACCTTGATGTATTCAATATATCTTAAAACTCAAAACATGAAAGTTGTAGAGTTCTTTCTTAGCTTTCCATAGCATCTTGAATCATCTCAATCGGAGCTCGGATGAGAGAGTTATGCCATGGAAAAAGGGATGAAATAGTGAACAGTGCACGTGAACTGTGCACTGGCTGCAACTTCAAGCCCAATTTAGACCTTGATGTAGTCAATATCTCTTAAAACTCAAAACATGAAAGTTGTAGAGTTCTTTCTTAGCTTTCCATAGCATCTTAAATCATCTCAATCGGAGCTCGGATGAGAGAGTTATGCCCCGATAACGAAGTAATATCGAAGCAGCCCATGAACAGTAAACGAAAAAAAAATTCGGGATTTCTGTGTTTAAAAACACAGATTTCAGCCTTTACTCTCATTTCTCTCATTCCACTTTCAACCCACTTCTCTTAGGACTCTAGAGGAAGAGAGAAGGATAAAACACAAGATCAAGAGGAGATCTATACTTCAAAGAAGATCAAATTTTCATCTTCTTCACACTAAACCTAGGTTTTTATGAACATTGAGGTAGGGTTTTCTTCCATCCTTGTCCATTGATGTTAGGGTTATTATACATGTTGAATTTGGCTCTTAATAGTATGTATTTGTTATGGGTTTCTTGTTCCTTGGTATGTTTACAAACATTCCCATGATTTGAACAAAATGATGGTTGGAAATCCATCAAACTCTAGTTTTTGGGGGAAATATGGATTTTTCTCTATATCTTCACATCATCTTGATTTCAAAAATTCTAGAACTTTGTGTTGGGTAGTAAAATGATTGTATTGATAATCTCATGCTTATTTCCTTTAAACTTGTCTCTTGTTATATGATTTGCGAAATGGGTATATTTTCTTAAATTGTTCTATTATGTATCTTGCTTGTGAAAATTTGGGAAAACATCATGGAATTTACTTGTATATGAGGTTGAGTATATTGTTGGTATGTCACTCTTGTGTATGGTGTTGTGAGGGACTTGGATTACCTTCGAAAACTGCCGTAGAGCTTTAGAGGTTAGTCTATCCCAATGGGGGGTGAGATGGTTGCCTAATGCTCGTAGTGGATCACTGTGGTGACAGTGACCACTATTGTTCACGGATACCGGGGAAAAGGGTTAGTATACTAGAAACCTTGGAAGGATCTCGTCAAGGCCGTATGAGACGGTACATGTCCTTCCTAAATTGGTCTGTGATTGTTAGTGGAAATGGGTGAACGAGGTAGAATCATCGGGTAGATTCATGAGAAGCGACAACCTACTTGAGTGGTACCAAATAGAAATTTTTGTTCATTGTACCAAATATTATTTTTCCAAGAGTTTCGGGTAGTATGGGATGCCGTGATACCTTGTGGAAATGGTGTATGGTGGAGTGGATTATGTTGGAAATTGTTTGTCAATTAAACTTGGTTTTATTCTCGTTCAAGTCCTTATTATTGTACAAACTTGAGATCTCCTTTAAAATGTCCTTACTTTACTTTAAAATTCATTTATATGTATGTGCGAAATGTGACCTACCTTTTTACTTGATTTCAAAACCTTGAATGGGTTTGGAAGGATCCTCCTACAGAGCCTTGTGCTCACCCCCTACTTCCCCACCTTTCAGATTTTGCCTTTGACGAGGAGCTGGGAGTCGAGGGGCCGACATATTTGGAGACTCCGATAGAAGGGAGCGTGGATCCCGAGGTGGATGCTTAGAGCGACCCCCTTTCTTTTGTTATAGACTTGGATAATCTTTTGGGAGAATTGTATAGCCTAGTTTTTATTTTATAAATTCTGCTGTGTATTATAGTACTTTTGTGGGAATGTAAAGGCCATAACTTGGCCTATTCTTTTGGGATAACATGTAAATTGGATGGATTGATTTTATGGTAGTTAAATGGACCCGGTGTGGTCATTACAGTAGAATTGCACAGGTTGTGTTTTGGGTAGAGCTCCCCGAACAGAGGAGACTCTGCCCAAATTTTCTTAAAATATGAATGGTGGATGAATGAAACTTTTGTCGTGATGGATTTACTTAATGCTCTCATGCGGTGAATGGTTTTTAGAATGTAATGTCATCCAAGGGGGTTTTGGGGCGTTACAGATTTGGTATCAGAGCCTAGGCTTTAGGTCTTACATGGGAGCTGTAGGTTATAGATTACCACTCGGGAAGTAGGATTAAGTTGAAGGAAATTGTTGGTCTAATTTTATATGAACCTTATGTTGTAGATTAAAGTGATATTTAGGATGTCTTGTACATCAATGAAACTAAATTGTGAATTGATATGCAGGATGGACGGTGAACGGGTACGTGGACGTGGACGTGGGCATGGTCGTGGGCGTGGTGGTCAAGCAAATCCACCACCTCCACCACCTCTCGACGCCATACAGGGTATTTACCAATGTTTAAGGCAACTCACCACCCTAGTGCAACAACCAGGTGGGAACAACCACCACAACGGTGGAGTTCGTCCTTTAGTCCAAGTACCGGGCAACGGCGATGAAAACCGAAGGATGGTGGCTCTTCGAGAATTTCTACGGCAACACCCACCCACCTTCCAAGAGAGCTCCAATCCCTTAGATGCGGATAGATGGATCCGCCGGGTGAAAAAAATTTGTGATGGTATGGGGATCGCCGGGGACCTTCGGGTTGGCTTGGCTACCTATTTGTTGGAAGGGGAGGCCGATTACTGGTGGGAGTCAGTGAAGAAAAGGAGGGACACTAATACACTCACTTGGGAGGAGTTTGAGCAAAGCTTCAACGACAAGTATTTTCCAGAGTCTGTCAGAGATAAGATGAGTGCAGACTTTCTAGCCTTGCGGCAGGGCAGTATGACCGTGGCTGAGTATGAGAGGAGGTTCGATGAGCTATCCCGTTATGCTTCAGAGTTCATATCCACCGAGGATAGGAGGGCCAAGCGCTTCGAGCAGGGTTTGAGACCGACCATCAGAGAGAAGCTTGTGGCACTTAGAATCCGAGACTACAGAGATTTGGTTGACAGAGCGGCATTGGTGGAGAGAGACATTGATGACTCTCAGAGGAGACAGAGCTATGCTAGAGGAGGCCCGATCCGTACAGGTGCCAGTAGTAGTGGAGCACCAAGGGCGTTACCATATCGTCGCCCCGATCAAGCGGTGGGGCAGAGACCTCTTACAGTCGAGGAGAGGGGCATGCCCCGACTAGACCAAGCACTGACCCTCGTCAATGCTTTGCTTGTGGAGGTGTAGGGCACTTCCGAAATAACTGCCCGTCACTTCCATCCAAGACCAATCAATCAGCCGGGCCATCAAATGCAAATAGGCCCCCTCCACCACCGAGACCATTGAGAGCTCAAGCCCCCGGTGATGCCAATCCGGGGAGGGTATTTGCCTTAATCCAACCGGAGGAGGATGCCTCCAATGCCATTGTGGAAGGTATCATTCTTCTCTACAATTCTTGGGCCAGAATCTTATTCGATCCTGGTGCTACTCATTCTTTTATACGTACTGCATATGCTATGAATTTGGGATTGGGTTTCGAGAAGTTAGAACATGCTTTGACTATTGACTTGCCTACGGGAGAACAGTTGGGTACTAGCCGAGTCTGCAAGGGTTGTGTGCTTCGTATTGGGGAGCACGAATTGATTGTGGATTTGATTGCTTTAGAGATGAAGGGGTATGACGTGATTTTTGGGATGAACTTGTTATCCACTTTTCGTGCGGTAATGGATTGTTTCCGCAAGCGGATTACATTTCAATTGCCGGGAGGAGTAATTTTCAGTTTTGTGAATAATCGAGATTCTTTCCATCCGTTTCCTACTACGGGAAGTAAATTCTTAAAAGCTAAGGCAGGGAGCCACTTGAGTTTCTTGGCTAGCTTGATGGGAGATGATCGGGATAGATCCCACTCGGGTATGGTGTTGATTATATCGGATTTTTTGGATGTCTTCCCAGATGAATTACCCGGGTTACCGCCACAGAGAGAGATTGAGTTCGCAATCGATCTTTATCCGGGAATCGAACCTATTTCTATTGCTCCTTATCGGATGGCGCCTTTGGAGTTGAAGGAGCTAAGGAAGCAATTGGACCACTTGCTGGCAATTGGATTCATCCATCTGAGCACTTCACCTTGGGGAGCCCCAGCCCTCTTTGTGAAGAAGACGGATGAAACACTTCGGTTATGCACAGATTACCGACGGTTGAATCGGGTGACGGTGAAGAACAAGTATCCCTTGCCGCGCATTGATGATTTATTTGATCAATTGAGGGGGTTCTACTCCAAGATTGATCTCCGCACCGGATACCATCAACTGCGTGTCAAGGAGGAGGATATTCCTAAGACTGCTTTTCGTACTCGGTATGGTCACTTCGAGTATACGGTGATGCCGTTCGGATTGACTAATGCTCCAGCAGCCTTCATGGATTTGATGCACAGGGTATTCCGGCCATATCTAGATCAATTTGTCATTGTGTTTATTGATGACATATTGATTTATTCCCGGACACAAGAAGAACATGCACATCATCTCTCGGTTGTGCTACAAACATTGAGAGAACATAAGTTATATGCGAAGATGAGCAAGTGTGAGTTTTGGATGAAGGAAGTGAAGTTCCTTGGCCATGTTGTGTCCGAGCAAGGGGTAGCGGTTGATTCCTCGAAGATTGAGGCCGTGATGCAATGGGAACCACCAAAGAATGTGACAGAAATACGTAGTTTCTTGGGGTTAGCCGGTTACTATCGTAGGTTTGTGGAAGGTTTTTCCAAGCTTGCGATGCCGATGACTCGCCTTACCAAGAAGGTGGATTGAGTACTTAGAAGATTACGACTTCACTCTCAACTATCATCCGGGGAAGGCTAATGTAGTAGCGGATGCATTGAGTAGGAAGTCTTAGGGTGAAATCAATGTCCTTGCGGCTAAACGGTGGAAAATGATTGATACGTTGGAGGAGTTTGATCTATGGGTTAATGGACCGGAGGATCGACCATGTTTGTTTAACCTAGTAGCTCAACCAATCCTCCGACAAAGGATTGTGGAGTTGCAACGGTTAGATCCCGAGTTGACAGAAATTCGGGATAAATTGGAGAGGAATGAGATTGTTGAGGATTGGTCTATAAAGAATGAGGAGTTACAGTTTCGGGGAAGATTATGCGTGCCAAACGACAACCAAGTGAGGGAAGAAGTGTTGGGAGAGTGTCACCGATCGAAGTTCTCTATACATCCGGGGAGTACAAAAATGTATAGAGATATGAAACGACAATATTGGTGGAGTGGAATGAAGAAGGATGTAACAAAGTTCATTTCAAGGTGTGCCATATGTCAGCAAGTGAAGATTGAGCACCAACGACCTGGAGGATTATTACAGTCTCTGCCTATCCCGGAGTGGAAGTGGGATCATATCACCGTGGACTTCGTGTCGGGTTTTCCACGGACTTCAAGAGGGCATAACGCCGTATGGGTTATCGTAGATTGACTCACCAAGTCAGCTCACTTTTTGGGGATGAAGACCACAGACTCATTAGAGATATTGAGCCGACTGTACATTCGAGAGATTATTCGATTGCATGGAGTTCCACTTTCTATCGTGTCGGATCGCGATTCTCGTTTTGTGGCTCATTTTTGGCAAAGTCTACAACAAGCTATGGGGACAGAGTTACATTTCAGCACAACCTTTCACCCTCAAACAGATGGCCAATCCGAGAGAGTGATACAGATTTTGGAAGACATGTTACGGGCTTGCGCGTTGGACTTCAAAGGGAGTTGGAGCGATCACTTACCGTTGGTGGAATTTGCGTACAACAACAGTTACCAAGCGAGTATCGGAATGGCACCATATGAAGCTTTGTATGGAAGACCATGTAGATCCCCGACGTGTTGGTTGGAAGCCGGAGAGAGTAGTATGTTTGGGCCCGAGATTGTACGGGAGACAACGGAGAAGATTCAGCTCATTGGGAGAGATTACGCACAGCACAGAGTCGACAAAAGAGCTATGCGGATAGGAGAAGAAGGCCTTTGGAATTCAAGGAGGGAGATTTTGTATTTCTTAAAGTGTCACCCAAGAAGGGCGTACTTAGATTCGGTAAGAAAGGAAAACTCGCTCCAAGGTACATCGGTCCTTTTGAAGTGATCAAGACAGTGGGCAAAGTAGCATATCAACTTCGGCTACCAGTATCATTGTCAGGAGTTCATGACGTGTTCCACGTTTCGATGTTGAGGAAGTGTCAACCAGATACGTCGCATGTCGTGGATTTGGAGGATATTGAAGTGCAAGATGGAGTCACCTATGAAGAGCAGCCGGTGAAGATTTTTGATATCCAGGAGAAAGTGCTTCGCGACAAGGTAATCCAACTGGTGAAAGTCCTGTGGCAACATCATGGCGTAGATGAAGCAACTTGGGAACCAGAGTGGGAGATGCGAGAGAAATATCCATATTTGTTCGATACTTGAGGTAAGTTTCGAGGACGAAACTTTCTTTAAGGGGGGTGGATTGTAACACTCCGCATTTTATTTTATATATATGCATATAGATATATATTAAATAATTTTTGTAAAAATGGGGATAGGTGTAGCGATGTGTGTTTGAATTTGGTAGATTGGAAATGAAAAAGGGATGAAATAGTGAACAGTGCACGTGAACTGTGCACTGGCTGCAACTTCAAGCCCAATTTAGACCTTGATGTATTCAATATATCTTAAAACTCAAAACATGAACGTTGTAGAGTTCTTTCTTAGCTTTCCATAGCATCTTGAATCATCTCAATCGGAGCTCGGATGAGAGAGTTATGCCATGGAAAAAGGGATGAAATAGTTAATAGTGCACGTGAACTGTGCACTGGCTGCAACTTCAAGCCCAATTTAGACCTTGCTGTAGTCAATATCTCTTAAAACTCAAAACATGAAAGTTGTAGAGTTCTTTCTTAGCTTTCCATAGCATCTTGAATCATCTCAATCGGAGCTCGGATGAGAGAGTTATGTCCCGATAACGAAGTAATATCGAAGCAGCCCATGAACAGTAAAAGAAAAAAAATTCGGGATTTCTGTGTTTAAAAACACAGATTTCAGCATTTACTCTCATTTCTCTCATTCCAATCTCAACCCACTTCTCTTAGGACTCTACAGGAAGAGAGAAGGATAAAACACAAGATCAAGAGGAGATCTATACTTCAAAGAAGATCAAATTTTCATCTTCTTCACACTAAACCTAGGTTTTTAAGAACATTGAGGTAGGGTTTTCTTCCATCCTTGTCCATTGATGTTAGGGTTATTATACATGTAGAATTTGGCTCTTAATAGTATGTATTTGTTATGGGTTTCTTGTTCCTTGGTATGTTTACAAACATTCCCATGATTTGAACAAAATGATGGTTGGAAATCCATCAAACTCTAGTTTTTGGGGAAATATGGATTTTTCTCTATATCTTCACATCATCTTGATTTCGAAAATTCTAGAACTTTGTGTTGGGTAGTAAAATGATTGTATTGATGATCTCATGCTTATTTCCTTTAAACTTGTCTCTTGTTATATGATTTGCGAAATGGGTATATTTCTTAAATTGTTCTATTATGTATCTTGCTTGTGAAAATTTGGGGAAACATCATGGAATTTGCTTGTATATGAGGTTGAGTATATTGTTGGTATGTCACTCTTGTGTATGGTGTTGTGAGGGACTTGGATTACCTTCGAAAACTGCCGTAGAGCATTAGAGGTTAGTCTATCCCAATGGGGGTGAGATGGTTGCCTAATGCTCGTAGTGGATCACTGTGGTGACAGTGACCATTGTTGTTCACGGATACCGGGGAAAAGAGTTAGTATACTAGACACCTTGGAAGGATCTCGTCAAGGCCGTATGAGACGGTACATGCCCTTCCTAAATTGGTCTGTGATTGTTAGTGGAAATGGGTGAACGAGGTAGAATCGTCGGGTAGATTCATGAGAAGCGACAACCTACTTGAGTGGTACCAAATAGAAATTTTTGTTCATTGTACCAAATATTATCTTTCCAAGAGTTTCGGGTAGTATGGGATGCCGTGATACCTTGTGGAAATGGTGTATGGTGGAGTGGATTATGTTGGAAATTGTTTGTCAATTAAACTTGGTTTTATTCTCGTTCAAGTCCTTATTATTGTACAAACTTGAGATCTCCTTTAAAATGTCCTTACTTTACTTTAAAATTCATTTATATGTATGTGCGAAACGTGACCTACCTGTTTTACTTGATTTCAAAACCTTGAATGGGTTTGGAAGGATCCTCCTACAGAGCCTTGTGCTCACCCCCTACTTCCCCACCTTTCAGATTTTGCCTTTGACGAGGAGCTGGGGTCGAGGGGCCGACATATTTGGAGACTCCGATAGAAGGGAGCGTGGATCCCGAGGTGGATGCTTAGAGCGACCCCCTTTCTTTTGTTATAGACTTGGATAATCTTTTGGAGAATTGTATAGCCTAGTTTTTATTTTATAAATTCCGCTGTGTATTATAGTACTTTTGTGGGAATGTAAAGGCCATAACTTGGCCTATTCTTTTGGGATAACATGTAAATTGGATGGATTGATTTATGGTAGTTAAATGGACCCGGTGTGGTCATTACAGTAGAATTGCACAGGTTGTGTTTTGGGTAGAGCTCCCCGAACAGAGGAGACTCTGCCCAAATTTTCTTAAATATGAATGGTGGATGAATGAAACTTTTGTCGTGATGAATTTACTTAATGCTCTCATGCGGTGAATGATTTTTAGAATGTAATGTCATCCAAGGGGGTTTTTGGGGCGTTACAATAGTCTTATTAATTTGTTTGCCACTTCAAAGGGTGGTGATCGCCTTGAGTTGGTCACAACTCTCTTCGGTGGGCTCAGATGACTCAATAACATGTTGGCCTTTAGGGTTCTCTTGAGGTTGAGCGGGAAATTTTCCCTTCTCTTGTTGTGAAGTCCCTATGGCATTGGTCAGTTTTGTGAGTTGAGCCAAAATGTTATTGTACACTACGTCCTCCAAATTCCTCTTATGGGGAGGTTGGTAGGTGGGAGGATTGGATGGTCCTTGTTGACCATAACTTTGTGGAGGTGAACTTTGGGAGAAATTTTGTGGGGGTGGATTCAATGAATACCCTTACGGATTGGGCCGAGGGTATTGGGAGTTAGACGCTTGGCCCTGCCCTTGGTATTGACTTTGCTTAGCAGGCATGAGAGGTGAGTATACATTAGAACCATGAGGAGTACGATTCTCATTTCTCCAACTAAAGTTCGGGTGATAACTCCAACCCAAGTTGTAAGTGTTTTAGTGCGGGGAAAATGATTGCCTCATTTGGTTAAAGGCAATGACTTGCTTGTGATACGCTTCCTTAAGTGCCAAAATGTTGGGGCAATCCAATATGAAATGCTCCACACTCTCACAAATCTAGTAAGATTCCTTGATCTTTGTCACATTGGACACCTCATGTCTCCTATTTACCGCAAGACTCTCCACTTTCCTAGACAACTTTGTAATTTTAGAAAACAAGTCTTCTCGGTCTCCTAAATCATACATCCCTCCCCCTTGTGCTTGATTACTACCATGAGCAAGGGACCTTGGTACATCAGTGGGGTCCATGATATCCCAAGATTGTGCAATTTGGGCCTATGTATCAAAGTATTCTAGGGCCTCATCAGGATCTTTGTTCAAAAAATCTCCATTACACATCATATCGAAGAACCGTCAATAGCCTGGTGTTATTCCTTCATAGAAAAACTTACCAATTTTCATGGTTCAAAGCCATGGTGTGGAATGGATTGTAGCAATTCCTTGTATCGATCCCAACATTGGTAGAATTGCTCATTGGACTTCTCTGAAAAGTTTTGAATTTACTTTTTAAGAGTGGGGATTTTAGGCACCGAGAAAAATTTGTTTAAAAACTAGAAAAGCATTTGAGTCCAAGATGCTATGGATCAAGGATTCAAGGAATTAAGCCATATATTTGCCTTATCTTTCAGGAAAAAGGGGAACAATTTCATTCTAGCTATGTCTTTCATACCATGATTAGTGAGGAAGGTTGTAACTATTCATCAAACTCCTTTACGTGCAAATAAGGATTTTCCCTTTCAATTCTGTTGAATGTAGGAAGTAGTTGCAACATCTCTGGTTTAACTAGGAAGCCATAAGCTTGGACCGATAATAGACTGCATGAGGGGGTAGTGCTTCTTATAGGCTGAAGGTAATCCCTTATTGAACTGATTGGAGGATCAATTTGGATGTTGTTCCCTTCATTCATAGGAGGGGGAATTGCATTCGTGGATTAGGCATTCTAGCATCTTGCACTCCACCACCCCTTTAAATGTTCGTATTGACACCTACATTCTCAAAATTATCACCTGGATTCTCGAGTAGGTTTTGGTCAATGTTCATGTTGGGGCCTAAAAGTTGTCTAACCAATCAATTTTGTTCATCCCATCCCAACATACAACACACTATCTACAAATGAAAATATACACAAACAAACATATATACAAGGAGCAACGTACCTCAACCCATGATGAAGATCATGGGACTTACCTCCGTGGTCAGAAAATCACCTTCTCAATTCAACATTTGCCCTCCTCAGCAATGGCGTCAAAATTGCTTGGTTTATTTCCCTGTCTTTCCTAACCTCCGCACATGAACCCTCAATATGTGTATGGCTTATATGTGTGGGTGAGTGTCAATCTCACTTGGGTTCAATGCACGTAATTGGAAAATGGATGTGAGGAAAGAAATGTGTGTGTATCTAAAAAAGTACTCCCAAGCGTAGAGAAACTTTTGAGTGTCGTGTTTTACTTAAAAATCATATTCCAAGGTCATTTCCTCAGGGAAGAAGGTGAATCGTTTTAAAGGTGATTTGGTGAAAAAGGGTAAATGTAAAAATCTCTAAGTTTGAGTTTTGGTGATTGTGTTTTTGCTTAAAATGAAGTGAAACGAGTGTTGGCTAATTCAAAGAGGTCATTCCAATGGAAATGTCAAATCAACTCAAGACCTTCCTCCAATGGTGCCTAGATATTCGATTGATTAGTAGGAAGTACGGGATCAAAATGGACGTGAGGATTCAAGCATACCCTATGACAATTCTATGGTGTATCAAGAACTCACAACTATGTCCACACTCATCCTAGTCAAACCGAATGAACATACACTACGAGGAAGAAAGTTAATGAGTTGAAATAGCATACCCAAGAGGAGTTCTCCCTTGGATTACCAACATAAAACTTAGCTACTCATACTAAAGGGAAAGACATGCATTATGAAGAAATGAAGATTGGAACTTAACTTAATGCAAGAAAACTTAAACTATGAAGAAATGCATTTAATACCCATTTCAAAAGCTTGCAATGAAGAAAGCTTGACACAATAATGGTGAAATCCAAAATGTACCATTAAACTTGGAATGTGCTTGTAATAAATGAAATTAAAGACATTAAATGAAGTTTACACAAGTCTTAGAATAAACTACATGTGAAAGGATGGAAGAAAATGCACAAATATGAACTTCTCTCTCGAGAACTTCATCTTCTTCCCTGAAGCTTCTCTTTCTATAATGCAATGTAATGTGTATAATGGTGTATCTCCTTCCAAAAATGTCCATGGAGCTCCCTAGGGTCTATGTGATGTACCTCCTATTCATAGGGGCTGATTTGATGGAATGGGCAAGCTAGTATAGGCCTAGTCTGCACTCCAAGGCTTCACCACTCTCTCTCCTCATTAATTGCCAAGCCTCCAAAGTCTAAGCTAGGGTTGAGGAGGGGATTCATTGTCTATAAGGAGTGTCAAGGAACAAGTGGGAGACCCAATGGTGGGAACCCCAAAGTTGTAGAGCTTGAGATGCAGAATGTGGTGTGTTTCAACACAACCTACCGGTAGTTCAATTGGTTTTACTCCAATGACCAAAAACTATTAGTACGTTTGCGGTAGGTGCCGGTCCATTAGCTAAAACCTATTGATAGGTTTGAGATAGGTGCAGGTCCAGTAGCCAAGACCTGCTACAACCCTAGAAAGCCTTGAGAAACAAGAAAGAAGGGTAGAAAACACAAGATCAAGAGGGATTTTTACCTTGAAGTGGATCAAAAGCTCAAGTTTTTTAAGAACACTAAGGAAGAAAAAGGTAGGGGTTTTCTTCCACTCTTGTTCATTGATGCTAGGTCTTATATATACATATGTTTTGACTCTTAATCATATATATTTGTTATGGAATCCTTGATTCTTGATGTTCTTGCAAACCTTACCATGTTTTGAAATAATTTATGGTTTGATAACCTTAGAAATTCATGTTCTTGATGTAAAACCCTAGTTTTCAATAGAAATGGATTTTTCTCTTGATTTCAAAACTTTAGTGCTTTGTATTGAACAATAAAATGGCATTTTGATGGTCTCTTGCATATTTTCTTAAATTATTCTATTGGAATAATACATGTGAAATATGGAGATTTTTGGATTTTGCTTGTGATTTAAGGAATTGGGTTGTATGTATATCTTGTGGATGTTTAGATGACCATGGGTGGCCATTGATCTGGTATCGTAGAGTGGTGTAGATGCATTTCTTATTCTGTGTAGGTTGAAGGTTCCCTACCACTCGTAGTGGGGTTGGTGCCTTGCGAGGACCAAACCACTATTTAATCACGTGTTATCGAGGCTGAGGGTTAGTATACTACTCTTGGGTTGGATTTGTCACTACCAATGCATTGTATACGCCCTTCCTAAAGTTGGATATCCTTGCGAGGATTGGGTGTGTGTGTGTGGGTCAGGATATTCTCGATGTGTTTATTCATGCAATATCATACATCATACCTGAGATACAAGTTATACATATGCATAAAGTTGTGGAAAATACAAGTTGTGGCTTGGTATACATTGTGGGTAATGGTACAAACTGTGGGTTATTATTTGAACTTGTTGGAGATGTTTTATGGTTGGAAATGGCTTATTGTTGGAATCGTTTTATTTCTTTATTTAATTTATTGATATTGCTGAAACTTGATATCAGATAAACTGTCATTGTTTTCTTTCAAAAGTTATATATGATATTTGTGAAAATGAGACCGACTTGTTTTATATGTTTTCATAATCTTTTTCAAGTTTGGGAGGATTTTTCTACAGAGCTTACTGCTCACCCCACCTAAAAACAATATTATTTTTAGATTTGGCTTTAGAGGAAGAGCTCGGAGTGGATGAGCAGGTACTTTGGGGTGCTCAAGTGGAGGGGCATATGGATCTAGAGGGGGATGTCTACAATTGTTCTTTTTATGTTCCAGACTAAGAGATTTATTTTGAGACAATGTGAAGTCTAATATTTTTGTTATTCCAGTGCAAGTTAATAGTTAATTTTTGGGATGTAATTGCCATGGTTTGGCATATTCTTTTGGATGATGTTGTAAATATTATCAATGATGAATGAAATCTTCTTTACTTATGGATCATATTAGTTGCTCTCATGATGTGAATAATTTTAGATAGTAATGTCGTCCAAGGTGGATTTTGGGGTGTTACAGGTTTAATATCAGAGCTTAGGCTTTAGGTCTTACATCGCAGTTGTAGGTTATGGATTACCACAAGAAATATAGGACTAGGTCGAATGAAATGGTTGATTTAAACTTTATACAAGCTTTATGCTTTAGATTAAAGTAATAGATAGGATGTCTTGTACATCAAGGAA
>CAUOFW020004223.1:0-32401 GCA_963454935.2 Ilex paraguariensis
AAACACTAGATTATCTACAATGTAAAATATAGGACACACGTGCATACTATATATCAAATAGATTGCAAACATTTTGCCCACATAGATTCTCAATAAAAATGGAAAGACCAAAATTCTATTAATTAATAAAATGAGTTCACTTCAAAAATAAGCTTTTAGTATACAACTCTATCACAATGTTCCACACTCATCACTCCCTCCAACTTGAGAGTTTGCTAGTCCCTAGCAAATCTTCCAAAAAATAAGTACAATGCACACATAACACTTCCATTCATGTTAATCATTTCATGGACAAAATCAAAATACTCAAATCAAATTTCAATTAGGCAAATTAACTTAGGGAAAAATTAACACAATATGTTGTTCTTTCATTCATAAAATTTCATTGAGCACAAAGAACACAAAAAGAGAATGGCCTACTTTCCTAGGGAATCGTCTACCAGGCCGGTAACTCCTATCCTAAACTATTCCATTCTAGGTCTCCCAAAAGAAAAGAAAAACCCCATACAACCAACAAAACAACAAAAAGTAACAAGTGGTCTCTCTTTCACTCTCCTACTCCTCTCCACCATCATCCTCCTCCTCATCATCATCACCATCCTTGTCATCATCATCCTTATCATCCCTAGACCCTGTAACCTCAAGAACAATAGAGTTGGTCAGAGCGGATGGCTAGATAACAGAACTAGTCCCATGAGTCGATGGTGGAATATCTTATGTGGTAGTCAGTGGTGGTGCCATCTCAGGGAAAGGCTCTCCCAGGAACATCCTCTAAAAAATCCTTATCGTCATCAATTTCAGTAGCTGCAGAGTTCCCCCAAAATGGTCTAATCTCCCCTTGATCCCAACCAACAATTGAGAAACAATCAGAGGTGGGGTGGGAGTAGATTGCCCGCCTAAAGATGGGCCCGCTGTAGATAGCTTAGTCATGGATGACCTAGCCCTCTCCTCTCTTTGCCCGGACTGCCTAGTCATAGCCTTCCTCTTCTTGCTACTTGGCTTACCTATCAGGCCAAACTCAGTTGGGAAAAGTATGTCGATGGGGTAGGCCTTGATGTTACTTTGAAGACAAATCTTGGTGACCAAGTGGGCATAAGGCAAATTCGTCCTTGACTTTGTAGTCTGGGTGTAATCCTTTATCACCTCCCAGATCATCAAAGCAATGTCCAAGTTAGAGCCAGCCATAAACTCATAGAGGATGGCCATCTTTTCCTCGTCTGGCTTCTTCTCCACAACCAGAGGGGATATTGCAGTGGAGGACCTTGTGCATCACTTCATAAGCACGCTTAAGTCCCCCGACTTGGATTTTGCCATTAAATTTTGCGGGGTCCTTGTACATAAGGCATGCATACTCATGGAGTTGCTTCCACCCTTGGGTGCCATGGGGGAAATCAACATTATTCGTTAGAGGCCTTTGTTATTGCAATGTTGTGGCAATGACCACCGGGGTGACCACAATCTCTTTTCCTCGCACATTGGTGTTCAACAATTTAAGCTCATCATCTGTCATACCCAACCTCTGATAAAACTCCCGACAACAAGGGAGCACATATCCCTTCACCTCTTAAAAACCATGAATGCAGACCATGGCCCTCGATGGCCCTGACAACATCATCAATCGGCACTAGGGTGGGTCCATCGACCTAGAGCTCACATGTCACACTTTTCACCCTAATGCTTTATGTGTGGGGCTTGTTCTTCTTTTTCTTCCTTTGTTCCCACCACTCGGTCCTATCTCGTCCACTCTCTTCTGAGACCCCTTGACCACTTGTTTCATTGGGGCGGGGCCCTTTTTTTTGTGCGAGCCATCAAAACCTAAAACATCCCAGGAGCTAGGAATGGGAGAACCCACTCCCAAATCAAACCAACCAAATCAAAAGATGGAGAAGGAGACTTACCAATCCTTGTCATGATCATTGGATTCAAGCTTTGAGCGAAGAGACTTAGGATTTCGATGGATGATCTTAGTTTTTAGATGGCTTGGGGGTTTCTATGGAGGGGAAAGAGTGTTTGAGAGAAGAAAAGTGAGGAATAATGAAATGAAATCCAGTTTTTTTTCTTTTAAAAACTCTCAAATTTTGCAATTTAGGTACCTAATTGTTCTACCTCAAAGGTACCGGTAGCTATCAATGTGGTACCGATACCTGACTATTATGTTTTGTGGGTATCAGCACCTCTTTAAGAAGGTACCAATACCTAACTATTCTGGTCTTCTAGATGTTCTATCCAGAGGTATCATTACCTATTCGACGTGGTACCGATACCTACCCTTAATTCTGCAAAAAAATTCTTTGTTGCTCATTTTCACTCTTATTCCCTTTCATCAAATTTATTTGACTCCAAAACACTCTAACAATCTATTTCCTTACTCAACTACCCAAAAACATGATCCATGCTACTGAATCACACTGTCTAACTTTGCCCAAATTTATTTACGAAATTGCGATGTGATTTAAGTCTTGATGATTTCAAAGCACATGTAATGGAATTCTAAATTGACCAAAATGAACACTCATCAAGTAAAGCACAAAATAAAGTCAATGATATTCCAATTTCTTCCTTTCCTACTCACTTCATTTTTAAACCACTAGATGATCCCTAACAGATGAGTTTTTCCCGTGAAGGTTTTCAGTGAAGGTACCTACAAACTTCGTTTCCTCATATCTAACACTTGAAACATCTTCCCTTATCCTAACTAGCTCTGGGGTGTCAAAAATAGTTTTCTCCAAGCACTCGAACTAATCACACATGAATTACATCATAGCTTTAAATGCTATTCTAGAGTATACACCAAAACATTTCCATTCAAAACTCGTGTGTGTGAAATGAATATGCAATTTATGCCTTTACTCAACAAAATCCACATTCATTTAGCTATCCAAATTCAACTTTGATGCAATTCTCATCAAGGGTTTCTCTCAAAATTGAATAACACTATGATTATCCTAGCATACTTCCAATGTGTATATGTGAGATCGAATCTTGTGCACAAATCGAGATAACACTAACATATAATCCAAAAATGACGTGCATGCTTAAGAATTGAAATGAACTTGGCATAATCTCATGAACGGAATGTTAGGGCTATAGATAGCAAAACCAACTTTTCTTTTAATTAAAAATGTGCTCTCACCATGCTTTCTCCAAATCAATTAGGGTTTTTATTGGTTGTAATGAGACCTTGGGGTGATATTTGGGTGGAGTGAAATGAAGGGTAGAGGGAGACAAAAAGGGTTATTCCAAGGACATGACCTTTATTATCAAAAATCTCTTTTTTGTGGAATTTTCAGCGTTGCACCTTCACTTCAACTTTTATGTCTCTTTTTCCTTCTTTCTTCATTTTTTTTCTTTTCTTTTCAACCCCATCTTTTCTCCTTCTCTAGGCTTTTCTCTTCTTTTTTTTTCATTCAAAATTGAATCTAGAGCCATTTTCTTTTTTTTTTTTGGTTTCCTCACATTTCCCTTTCTTCATGTTTAGTCACTATTAGTCTTGAGTAATAATTTTGCACTAGCTTGGTAAAACTTGTGGCGTGGAAATAAATTTTCAATTAAGGCTCAATCATGGCACTAGGGACAATTTTTTTTTTTCACAATTAAAGTCTTAGGCTCAACACACGTCAAAGATGGCCCAAGATCATCTCTAGATGAGCATTGGGAAGCATATTGGATTTTTTAGACAAGGTCAATCAACTATCCATATGAACTCTAACCAAAGCAAGCATAATGAGATTATCGAACGAATTTTGAATTTGAAAATTGTTCTTTTGACAAGGATTGGCACTAAAGCTCACATGGGTACTTACTTCATCTCTACTATGTATGTCAAGCTCTAAAATGTGGATCCAATCAGTAAATTGCCAAAATAACACATTCAAGATGCACTATGGTTGAGTTCAAATGAAAACACGCATGTGATACTTAGGCATAAGATAAACTTCTATGGTGTGTTCACATGTTCAAAGTTCAAAATGAAGATCAAGCAATCACAGAGCCCATAACAATTACGATAAGGGAATATAGCTCAATATTAGATATTTTCACAAAAAAAAATTCAAAATTTTCACATTTTCAACTATTCTATACAAAAAAATAGTGGAACATGTAAATGGTGCATGTCACCACAAAATGCTATTAACAACCAAAAATATGGTGTATCGTGCAAATGGTGTGCTCACCCCTAACTTGAACTACACATTGTCCTCAATGCAACATAAAGACATGCAATAAGATGATAGATGTTAAAAGACAAGAAGGGTAAGAGAATACCTCGATAACAAAAACACCGCTAGCTGCAAACACAAAGAAAGAACACTGTGTACGATTGAAAGTAAGTGAACAATTTAACTGGTAAAGTAAAGTAGAAAGAAAAAATAGATGTACACTAATATCTACTTGAACAATTATGTTTCAACAATATCCAGATAGACCGGATCCACCAACTCCTCCTTGACTTCCTGAAGTTCAAAACCCTCAAAGAATGGTTTAAGTCTTTGACCATTGACCTTGAATGTCTTACCATCCTCTGGGTTTTCTATATCCATAGCTCCATGTGGGTGGTCTACCTTGACAATGTAGGGTTCATCCTATCTCGATCAAAGTTTTCGTTACAAAATGGAGAGGCAAGAATTGTACAAGAATACTTTTTGACAGGGCTCGAATATTTTTCTCAAAATGGATTTGTCATGAAAAATTTTAGCCCTTTCTTTGGGAATTCTAGAGCTCTCGTATGCATCCTCACAGATTTCCTCCAACTCATTCATCTCCAACTTCTTGTGATCCCCAACTAGTCATAGGTTGAAATTTAGAGTTTTTATGGCCCAATATGCCTTATACTCCATCTCCACTGGCAATTGACAAGTCTTTCCATACACTAACATATATGGAGACATACCAAGAATGGTCTTATAAGTGGTGCTGTAAGCCCACAAGGCATTAGTCAATATAAGTGACCAATCCTTTTGGTTCGAGTTAACCATCTTCTCAAGTATGTTCTTTATCTCCCTATTGGCCAACTTGGCTTGGCCATTAGTCTATGGGTGATAACCCATGGAGACCTTGAGTGTTATGCCATATTTATGCATCAAAGAAACAAATGGTCTATTGCAAAAATGTGAACCATCTTCACTTATCATCGCTCAAGACATCCCAAACATAGACAAAATATTTTCTTTTAAGAACTTGACCATAACTCAGTGATCATTGGTCTTGATTGGGATTGCCTCTACCCATTTGGACATGTAATCGACTGCCAGGAGTATGTAAAGGTAGCCATAGGACATAGGGAATGGACCCATGAATTCAATGCCCCAACAATCAAAAATTTCAATGACAAGAATAGGGAAAAGAGGCATCATGTTCCTTCGGATCGCACTTCCTAGCCTCTGACACCTATCACATTTCTTGCAAAATGAAACACAATATTTAATCAATGTTGGCCAATAAAAACCACTTTGTAATATCTTAGCTGAAGTCTTCTTGGAAGAGAAGTGTTTGCCACATGCTTTAGAATGATAGAAAGAGAGGACATCCTGCTGTTCATTTTTTGGTATGCACCTCCTCATAACTTGGTCAAGGTAATACTTGAACAGGTATGTGTTGTCGACGTAGAAGTACTTCACATCTGCCATAATCTTCTCTTTTTTGGGCTCCAATGTGGGGGCATTTGTCTTGTGGCAAGAAAATTGTAAATGTTAGCATACCATGGACAAACTGAATGGATAGAAAAAAAAATGCTCATCCGAGAAAGAGTCAGGGATAGGGATATGCACTTCAATGTCTTGGACAACAAGTCGTGACAAATGGTTCACCACCACATTCTCAACTCCTTTTTTGTCCTTGATGATCAGATGGAATTCTTGAAGGAGAAGGATCCACCTTTTGAGTCTCAGTTTAGCATCCTGCTTAGACAAAAAAAACTTCAAAGCAAAGTGATCAGTATAGACTACAATAGGTGAACCAATGACATATGACTTAAATTTATCCAATGCAAACACTACTGCTAGCAACTCCTTTTCAGTGGTGGTGTAGTTCATTTGAGCTTCATTTAAGGTTTTGCTAGCGTAGTATATGACATGAGGCTTTTTATCTTCCCTTTGCCCTAGCACTACACCGACCACGTAATCATTTGCATCGCATATGAACTCAAATGGAAGTTCCCACTTGGGTGTTGCATGATTGGAGGTGAGGTAAGCATACTTTTAAGTTTTTGAAAATATACCTCACAATCATCCAACCACACGAATGGGAAATCCTTTGCTAGTAAATTTCTCAAAGGTCTTGCCAATGCACTAAAATCCTTAATGAAACAATGATAGAAACTTGCATGGCAAATAAACAACCTGATGTCCTTGACTATCTTTGGAGTGGGTAGATTAAAAATTGCTTTCACTTTAGATTTGTCCACCTCTATTCCCTTTGCGGACACAATGTGTCCAACCATGATCCCTTGAGTTACCATGAAATGGCACTTCTCTTAGTTAAGTACTTGATTCTTCTCTTCACATCTCTCTAATACTCTCTCCAAATTTTCCCAACATCTATCAAAAGAGTCCCCAAACACTAAGAAATCATCCATGAAAACCTCCATAATCTTTTCCACCATGTCACTGAATATCCCCATCATACACCTTTGAAAATTTCTCGGGGCATTACATAGCACAAACGACATTCGGTGATAGGCATATGTTCCAAAGGGGCACATGAATGTGGTCTTCTCTTGATCCTCCAAGGCGATCTATATTTGATGGTAACTGGGGTAACCATCTAAGAAACAATAGAAAAGATGTCCTGCTACCCTTTCCAATACTTGATCAAGGAATGGTAATGGAAAGTGATCCATGCGAGTGCATGAGTTACACTTCCGATAATCATTGCAAACTCTTTAACCGGTGACCACCCGAGTTGGGATTAACTTAGTCTCCTTATTGACCACCACTGTTACTCCCTGTTTCTTTATTACCACTTGTGTGGGACTAACCCACTTATTATCAGCGATTGCAAAGATGATTTACACATCAAATAGCTTAAGCACTTCATCTATAACCACATCGTTCATAATGGGATTGAGTCTCCTTTGTGGTTGTCGGGATGGCTTGACATCCTCTTCCAGATATATTCTGTGAGTGCGAATGAGATGGCTAATTCTTTTGATGTCAGCAATGGTCCAATTGATGGCTCCTTTATGCTTTCTCAAGACTCATAGTTCTTCCTCTTGCTTTGGCTCCAATGAAGAGCTTATCACCACTGGAAATGTTTGGTTCTCCCCTAAGAATGCACATTTAAGTATGGATGGCAATGGCTTTAACTCCAAAGTGGCTGGTTGAATGGTGGATAAAAAAAATTTCTTCTCTTGTGGAGGCAATTTTGCAAATGTCAGGCTCTAAGTTCTCACCCCTTGCATAGTCTCTGGTTTCAAATTCTCAAGAAACTCTTCCTCCTTCAAACTTGTATTGCACAGAAACTCCATGTGATACTCCTCCAAGGTGTCAATCCTATTGACTTCATGAATTTTCTCATCATCCCCCGATTGTTTGCAAAGTTTGAACACATTAAGATCCATTGTCATGTTTCCAAATACAAGCTTCATTAGACCATTCCTTCAATTGATCATAGCATTAGAGGTTGCAAGGAAAGGTCTACCTAAAATGACAAGAATTTGTGAATTAGGATTAGCATTGGGGTGAGTGTTAAGAACAATGAAATCAATAGGAAAATAAAACTTGTCCACTTGGACCAACACATCCTTCACTACTCCTCTTGGTGTTCTCACGCTTTGATCTATTACCTAAAGAGCTATAGAAATTGGTTTCAATTCCTTGAGCTGTAGTTGTTGATACACTGAGAATGGTAGAAGGTTGACACTCAACCCTAAGTCTAGCAATGCTTGTTCCGTATAGCAATTCCCAGTGGTGATGGCAATGGTAGGGCAGTCGGGATCCTTTAACTTGGGCGGAGTGTTATCCTCAAGATGGAACTCACTTGTTTAGTGAGGAAGGCTTTCTTTTATGACTAGAATGTTGATCTTCACCTACTTAAATATCTCAAGAATATTAGAATAATTAGCAATCTTAGCAGGAGCCCTCAACCATTGGGGATAAGGGGCCAAGATAGGACAATCGTTCATAGTCAAATCAATAATCTCAAGCTTCTCAAGTGGTTCACCCTCTTTGGAGTTACCCTTGGTCTCTTTTTCATTTTTCAAAGTAGCTTTGGGTGAGACCTTAGGTAAAATGGTTTTGTCAATTTCCTTCACACTCCTAAAAGTGATGATTGCCTTGAGTTGCTTGAAATTCTTTTTAGTGACATCGGATGACTCAATCACATGTTGACCCTTGGGGTTCTCTTGGGGTTGTGTGGGAAATTTCCTATTCTCTTGGTGAAATGACCCCATAGCATTAGTTAACTTGGTAATCTGTGTCCAAATGTCATTAAAAGCCATGACATTTTGATTATTGATTGTGGTTTGAATTTGGATGAATTAATGCATGATGTCCTCCAAATTTCTCTTATGATGAGGTTGTATGTGGGCGGATTTTTGGGTGGTACTTGTTGACCAAACCCTTGTTGGGGTGAGTTTTAAGAAAACCTTTGTGGATTGAACCTTTAATACTGAGGGCTAGCTAACAAACCATGATCATAAAATGATTGGTTTTGCTTTGGTGGGATCGAAGGTGGCAATGAAGTAAATCCACGAGGTATAGGGTTGTCATTCTTCCACCTAAAGTTTGGGTGGGAGCTCCATCCCGAATTGTACGTGTTAGAGTGTGGAGAATATGACTACCTACTTTGATTGAATGCATTTACTTGCTCTTGGTACACTTCCTTAAGTGTTGGGATATTTGGACACTCCACGATGGAGTGCTCAACACTCTTATAAATTGAGCAAGATTCCTCGACCTTAGTCACATTCTATCTTTTCACCTTGTGGGACAACTTTGCTATCATAGCAAGCAAATCTTCTTGGTCACGCAAGTTATACAACCCACCCCCACTTGGTTGATTTCCCGGAGAGGGCCTTGACACTCCGGTAGGATCCGTGATATCCCAAGATTGGGCATTTTTTGCCAACGTGTTAAAGTACTCTAGGGCTTCATCAAGGTTCTTACACAAAAACTCTTCATTGCATATCACGTCAATGAACTGCCGTTGTCCTGGCATAATTCCTTCGTAAAAGAAACTAACCAGTTGCCACGACTCAAATTCATGATGTGGAATAGAGTGCAACAAATCTTTGTATCTCTCCCAACACTGATAAAATTGCTCATATGATTTTTCAAAAATTTTTGAATTTGTTTTTTCAAAGCAATAGTCTTGGGCACCGAAAAAAACTTAGTTAGAAATTCAGATAACATTTGAGCCCAAGAACTTATCGAACGATGTTTCAAGGAGTTCAACCAATTTTTTGCTTTATCCTTGAGAGAAAAGAGGAATAACTTCATGTGTGCCATGTCTCTCATTGCATGATTTGAAATGAATGTTCCAACTATTTCCTCAAACTCCGTAATATGTAGGTAAGAATTTTCTTGTTCCACACCATGGAATTGAGGAAGTAGTTGCAACATACCTAGTTTTACAAGGAAACCATGCGCTTGCACAGGTACAAGTATGCATGATGGGGTCATGCTTCGTGTAAGTTGGAGATAATCTCTCATTGATCTCGTCGGGGGATCAATAAGGAGATTATTTCCTTTATTTCTTGAAAGAAGATTTTGTACTCCCCCACCCCTTGGATTGTTAGCACCATCATCCCCAAAATTGTCTCCGGCATCTTTAGGTGGATCTTGATTTATGTTCTTGTTTGGTCCATGGTCACGTCTAACTAGTCTATTTTGGTTATCACGTCCCCACATGCAAACGCACTAACTTCAATCAAAAACTATGCACAATTATACACAAAGGAGCAATGTACCTTGGCTTATGATGTAAAACACGAGACTTACCTCCATTGTCTCAAATCACCTACAAAACTTAACGCTTAGCCTTCCCCGACAACAACGCCAAAACTACCTGATCATTTTTCCTAGCTTCCCATACAGACTAGATTGTGTGTATGCCTTATAATGAATGGTGAATGTCACACTCGCTCAAGCTCATGCAAGAAGTAGGGAGATTGTGTGTGGATGAACAAAAACATGTGTGAATATGCAAAAATGCTCCCCAAGTGTAGAGAGACTTATAGTGATATTGTAAACCCCCACATGTCTAAACTATCAACAATTTTCCAATTAGTTTCATTTTGCATTTAACGTCTCCATTTACATCCTAAATCAAAATATAAGAATAATAAGTATATTTAGGCTCCAAACAAGTATAGAAGAACCAAGCAGTCCGGCAGACTACCTTTCACCAATTTGATCATAACTCTTTGTTGGAAAGTCCAAATTGTGCACCGTTATTTTTGTTAGAACCCTAACTCGTATATCTTTCCAACCATATAGGTCACACATACTAGAACTACCTGAGTCAAATCATTTTATTCTCCGAAGTTGATAAAAAAATCTACATTGTGGTGTTCCTTGGATAGTAAAGTGTCGTGTTTTCTTCTTAAACTTTGAAGGTGTAAACCCCCACATGTTTATCTTAATATAATAATGTACTTGTTTACTGATTCTTATATATGTAACGATGTAAGAATAAACCATATATATAGAAACCGTAAGAATAAATATTAGGGAGGAATAAAATAATAATTTTAATGTTTGGAGTGTAAAGTTATTTTAGTTTTGAAATAATTCATAAAAATAAATATTTTTAGGTTAAAATAACATTAAAAATGAATCCGGAACGTCGAAAAACCTTAGGGTAGTCATATGGATCAAATTGGAGATTCTAAGTGGCAAAACTGTAATATTTGAGAAAACAAAAACAGACTGTGAACAGTATTTTTCGGGGTTAGTTGTGTTTAAAACATTGATTTCAGCCCCTTTACCCTCATTTCTTTCACTCCACTCTCACCCCACACCTCTTGGAACCCTAAGAGGAGGTAAAGGAAAGGAAGGAAAGGAGAAAGGAGGTCTATAGGGCTTGGACTTTCACTTGGAATTCTTGATTCTAGGTAGAAATTTCTTCTCATTCTCCTATATTGAGGCTAGGGTTTATATTTATGTATATTTTGCTTCTAAATCTTAGATATATGTTATTAAATCATTATTTCTTGATACTCTTGCAAATATTATCATGTTTGGAATGAAGTTATGGTTTGATAGCCATGAAATTCTTGAAATCTCAAAAACCCTTGTTTCTTTTAAGAAATAGAGATTTTTCTTCTTGATATTCCTTAATTCTTGATTTCAAAACTCTAGTGCTTTGTTTGAACAATAAAAATATATGTTTGATGATCTCTTACATATTTTTCTTAAATTGTTCTATTGGAATCATATGGAAGAAAATTGGAGATTTTTGAGATTTAATGTGATTTGAGAAATACTTATGGAATTTGGGGGTTTTAAAAAATTATGAACTTTTACTGAGAAATTGTTGGTGATTATATCTCATAGAGGTGTTTGAATGACCATGGATGGCCGTTGACCGGGTATCGTAGAGTGGGTAGATGTGTGTGGTTCTTACTCCGTGTGGGTTTGAACTTTTTCTATCACTCATAGTGGGATTGGTGGCTTGTGAGGACCAAACCATTATTAGCTCACGGGTACCGTGTTAGAGGATTAGTACACTATGCCTGGGTCGGATTCGTTATTGCCGGTGCATCGGTATGGGAAAATGCATCAGTAGGCGCCCTTCCCAAAGTTTGATATCCTAGCGGGATTTGTGTGTGTGTGGGCTAGGATATTCTCGATGTGTTTATTCATGCGATTATCTTCCATCAGACTTTTGATACATTTTAGTTATTGTTTATTGCGTTATCTTTTGGATATAATTATCTTAGAAATTGTTGTGGGAATAATTACTCTTTGGAATGGTTATTTATGGTGGGATTGACTTTACTCTTGCACTTAATAATTACTCTTTGAAATGGTTATTTATGGTGGGATTGGCTTACTCTTCCACTTAATTATTGTTAATATATAAACTTAAGATCTTTGAAAATATCATGTTTTCTTTCAAAATTTACGTATGCTATTTGTGAAATGAGACCGACCATTTTTTACGTTTTCCAAACCTTGTTAGAGTTTGGGAGGATTTTTCTACAGAGCTTAGTGCTCACCCCTACCAATAATGTTTTTTTCTTCAAAATTCGTGCTAAAGAAAGATCCCGGCATTGACGAGCTGGGAAATTGGGAGGTTCCACTAGAGGGGAACCTAGATCCTGAGGTGGACATCTAGAGTTATAGTTTATTTTTGTGCTACACTAGGGAATTCATTTACGATCATGTATAGTCTAGTATTTTGTTTATTTCGCTGTTAAGTTTGAGTATAATTCTTTTGGAACGTAAGTGTCATAGCTTGGCCTATTCTTTTGGGATAATATTGTGGATATTATATGTGGTGAATGAAAATTTATTATTTGATGGGTAAATGGACCCGGTGTGGTCAATGTAGTATAATTGCACAGGTTGTGTTTTGGGTAGAGTTCCCCGTATAAAGGAGACTCTGCCCGAATTTTATTAAATTAAGGATGTTCTTTAATGATGAATTTTTTTAGTTGCTCTCATGACATGAATGTTTTTAAATGGTAATGCCATCCAAGGTGGTTTTTGGGGCGTTACAAGTTTGGTATCAGAGCGTAGGCTTTAGGTCTTACATGAGAGCTGTAGGTTATGGATCACCGCTATGGAAATAGGACTAGGTTGAACGATCTTGTTGGATGAAATTTTATCTAAACTTTATGCTTTAGACTAAAGCGATACTTAGGATGTCTTGTACATCAAGGAACTAAATTATGAATTGATGTGCAGGATGGACGGAGGATGTGGACGTGGGCGTGGTTGGGGAGGACAAGAAAATCCACCACCCCCACCTCTCGATGCCATAAGCGGCATATATCAATGTTTGAGGGAACTCACCACTTTGGTACAAAACCAAAATGGAAACAACAACCATAATGGTGGAGCACATCCCCTAGCACAACTGTTGGGCAATGGGGACGACAACCGGAGGATGGTAACTCTTCAAAAATTTCTTAGGCAACAACTGCCTACCTTCCAAGGGAGCTCCAATCCTTTGGATGCGGATAGATGGATCCGCCAGGTGAAGAAGATTTGTGATGGCATGGGAGTTACCGAAGACTTGAGGGTTGGCTTAGCTACCTATTTGTTCGAGGGGGAGGCCGACCATTGGTGGGATTCGGTAAAAAGACGAAGGAACATAGATGCACTTACTTGGGAGGAGTTCGATCAAGTCTTCCAAGATAAATATTTTCCTGAGTTAGTTAGAGACAAGATGAGTGCCGATTTCCTCGCTCTTCGACAGGGTAGTTTGACGGTGAGGGAGTATGAGAGAAAGTTTGAGGAATTGTCCCGATATGCCACAAAATTTATATCCACAGAGGCCAGGAGGGCCAAACATTTTGAGCAGGTCTTGAGGCCGGCCATTAGAGAGAAGCTTGTGGCTCTTAGGATCTGTGACTATGGGGATCTTGTGGATAGGGCTATGTTGGTGGAGAGAAACATGAAAGATAATCAGCGGCGACAGAACCTTCTAAGGGGAGGTCCGATCAGGACCG
Source organism: Ilex paraguariensis (assembly GCA_963454935.2). Taxonomy (NCBI): domain Eukaryota; kingdom Viridiplantae; phylum Streptophyta; class Magnoliopsida; order Aquifoliales; family Aquifoliaceae; genus Ilex; species Ilex paraguariensis. Next base: position 13,619 of record CAUOFW020004223.1, read on the forward strand.
ATTTTAGTAGCAGTGGAGCACAGAAAGCAGCACCCTACCATCACCCAGATCAAGCAGTTGGACAGAGACCACAAACAACTCGAGGAGTGGGAGGAGTACCAGAGAGAGTAGGCACTGACCCACGTCGATGCTTTGCATGTGGAGGTGTTGGACACTACAAAGATAGCTGCCCATTGCTTTCAACCAAAACCAACCAAGCAACCGGGTGTGTGAATGCAAACAAGCCACCGATACAGAGGCCACAACCATAGAGGTCGGTAGGAGCTATAGCACCTAGCGGCGCTCATCAAGGAAGAGTGTTTGCTATGACTCAACCGGAGGAGGGTGCCTCCAATGCCGTAGTGGAAGGTATCGTTCTTCTTTACAATTCTTGGGCCTGAATTTTATTTGATATGGGTGCGACTCATTCATTTATACGTACTACATATGCTATTAAATTGGGATTGGGCTTCGAGAAGCTAGAACATGCATTGTGTATTAATATGCCTATGGGTGAACAATTGGATACTAGTCGGGTGTGTAGGAGTTGCGTGCTTCAAATTTGGGATCACGAATTAATTGTAGATTTGGTTGCCTTAGACATGAAGGGGTATGACGTGATCTTTGGAATGAATTTGTTATTCACATTCCGGGTGGTAATGGATTGTTTACGTAAACGAATTTCTTTCCAACTACTGGGAGGGGTAATATTCAGTTTCATGAATGACCGAAATTCCTCCCATCCATTTCCTACTACGGGTAGTAGATTCTTAAAAGCGAAGATGGGGAGTCATTTGAGTTTCTTAGCTAGCTTGATGGGAGATGATCGGGATAAATTCCATGCGGATGTGGTGTTGATAGTATCGAATTTTATGGATGTCTTCCCAGACGAACTACCCGGGCTACCCTCACACAGGGAAATTGAGTTCAAGATAGATCTTTATCCTGGAACCGAACCCATATCCATTGCTCCCTATCGGATGGCACCGTTGGAGTTAAAGGAGTTAAGGAAGCAGCTGGATCATCTGTTGACCATTGGGTTTATCCGTTTGAGCACTTCACCTTGGGGAGCCCCGGTACTATTTGTGAAGAAGCATGATGAGACACTTCGGTTGTGCACGGATTATCGAAGATTGAATCAAGTAATAGTGAAGAACAAATACCCTTTGCCACGAATCGACAACCTATTTGATCAGTTGAGGGGTTCTAAGTAGTATTCTAAGATTGATCTTCGCATAAGGTATCATCAATTGCGGATCAAGGAGGAAGATATTCCTAAGACTGCTTTCCGTACTCTGTATGGTCATTTCGAGTATAGGGTGATGCCATTCGGATTGACTAATGCTCCAGCAGCCTTCATGGATTTAATGCACAAGGTATTTTGGTCGTATCTAGATCAGTTTGTCATCGTGTTTATTGATGACATACTAATCTATTCCCAAACTCACGAGGAACATGGACGCCATCTCTCTATTGTGCTACAAACATTGAGAGAACATAAGTTATATGCAAAGATGAGTAAGTGTGAGTTTTGGATGAAGGAAGTGCAATTCCTTGGCCATGTTGTGTCGGAACAAGGGGTAGCAGTTGACCCCACAAAGATTGAGGCAGTGATAAAGTGGGAACCACCAAAGAATGTGACTGAAGTACGTAGTTTTCTGGGCTTAGTAGGCTACTACTGGAGGTTTGTGGAAGGGTTCTCAAAGTTAGCAATGCCGATGACATGTCTCACAAAGAAGGGAGAAAAATTCTTGTGGACTCAAGAGTGTGAACTAGCTTTTTGCACCTTGAAGGAGAAGTTGACAACTGCTCCTATCCTCATTATTTTGAGTAGTGGGAAAGAATACGATGTGTATACCGATGCTTTGCTACGAGGCTTGGGGTGTGTGCTAATGCAAGGAGGGAAGGTGGTTGCCTACGGCTCTAGGCAACTCAAGGTTCATGAGCAGAATTATCCCACCCATGACTTAGAGCTTGCCGATGTGGTCTTTGCTCTTAAGTTGTGGAGGTGTTATTTGTATGGAGAGAAATTTCAAGTGTTCTCTGATCATAAGAGCCTCAAGTATATCTTCACACAGAAAGACTTGAATCTCTGACAAAGAAGGTGGATTGAGTACCTAGAAGACTACGATTTCACACTCAACTACCATCCGGGGAAGGCGAAGGTAGTAGCCGATGCACTTAGCAGGAAGTCTCGGGGTGAACTCAATGTTTCCATAGGTGAATGGAAGTTGAAGGATGCCCTTGGAGATTATGATCTATGGGTTGGAGAAGATGGATCCCGACCATGCTTGTTCAACCTTGTGGCTCAACCTACTCTCCAACGTAGGTCTGTGGAATTGCAATGCTTGGATCCTGAATTAGCGTTGATTCAAGCTAAATTGGAGAATGGAGAAACTATGGAGGGATGGTCTTTGAGAAACAAAGAATTGAGAAATGGGGAGAAGCTATGTGTTCCCGATGATTCATCCCTAAAGGAGGAGATACTTGGAGAGTGTCATCGCTCTAAGTTTGCTATCCACCCCGGTAGCACAAAAATGTATAGGGATATGAAGCGCCAATATTGGTGGAAGGGAATGAAGAAGGATGTGGCAAGGTTCATAGCATGATGTGCGGTGTGCCAGCAGGTGAAGATCGAACATCAAAAGCCAGGAGGATTACTACAGTCTTTGCCTATCCCAGAGTGGAAGTGGGATCACATCACCATAGATTTCGTGTCGGGTTTATCATGGACGTCGTGCGGGCATAATGCAGTATGGATTATTGTGGATAGACTCACCAAGTCTGCTCATTTTTTGGGTATGAAGACCACGGACACATTCGAGACTTTGAGCCAGCTGTATATCCATGAGATTGTGCGATTGCATGGAGTTCCGCTTTCTATCGTGTCGAATCATGATTCTCGGTTTGTGGCATGGTTCTGGCAAAGTCTACAACAAGCCATGGGGACAGAGTTACATTTTAGCACAACTTTTCATCCCAAACGGATGGCCAATTCGAGAGGGTGATACAGATTGTGGAAGACATGTTACGTGCATGCGTGTTGGACTTCAAAGGAAGCTGGAGTGATCACTTGCCATTGGTGGAGTTTGCGTATAACAACAGCTATCAGGCAAGCATTGGGATGACACCATATGAAACATTGTATGGAAGACCGTGTAGATCCCTGACGTGATGGTTGGAAGCCGGCGAGAGTAGTTTGTTTGGACCGGAGATTGTTCGAGAAACTACCGAGAAAATTCAACTCATCCAAGAAAGGTTACGCACGGCACAAAGTCGACAGAAAAGCTATGCGGATCAAAGACGAAGACCCTTGGAATTCAAAGTGGGAGACTACGTGTTCCTCAAAGTGTCACCCAAGAAAGGAGTATTTAGATTCGGCAAGAAGGGAAAGTTAGCGCCAAGATATACCGGGCCATTTGAAGTGATCAAAGTTTTGGGCAAAACGGCGTATCAGTTGTTACCAGCTCAGTTGTCTGGGGTACATGATGTATTCCACGTGTCGATGTTGAGAAAGTGTCAATCAGATGCAAAGTTGGTCGTAGACTTGGAAGATATTGAAATTCAAGACGGAGCAACCTATGAAGAACAACCGGTGAAGATTCTCAACGCCAAAGAGGAGGTGCTCCGCAACAAATTCATCCGACTAGTGAAGGTTTTGTGGCAACACCATGGAGTTGAAGAAGCTACTTGGGAACCGGAGCTAGAAATGCGAGAGAAGTACCCGCACTTATTCGCTACATGAGGTAAGTTTCGAGGACGAAACTTTCTTTAAGGGGGTGAATTGTAAACCCCCACATGTCTAAACTATCAACAATCGTCCAATTAGCTTCGTTTTGCATTTAACGTTTCCATTTACATCCTAAATCAAAATATAAGAATAATAAGTATATTTAGGCTCCAAACAAGTATAGAAGAACCAAGCAGTCCGGCAGACTACCTTTCACCAATTTGATCATAACTCTTTGTTGGAAAGTCCAAATTGTGCACCGTTATTTTTGTTAGAACCCTAACTCGTATATCTTTCCAACCATATAGGTCACACATACTAGAACTACCTGAGTCAAATCAGTTTATTCTCCGAAGTTGACAAAAAATCTGCATTGTGGTGTTCCTTGGATAGTAAAGTGTTGTGTTTTTTTCTTAGACTTTGAAGGTGTAAACCCCCACATGTTTATCTTAATATAGGGATGTACTTGTTTAGTGATTCTTATATATGTAATGATGTAAGAATAAATCATATATATAGAAACCGTAAGAATAAATATTAGGGAGGAATAAATTAATAATTTTAATGTTTGGAGTATAAAGTTATTTTAGTTTTGAAATAAATCATAAAAATAAATTTTTTTAGGTTAAAATAACATTAAAAATGAATCCAGAACGTCGGAAAACCTTAGGGTAGTCATATGAATCAAATTGGAGATTTTTAGTGGCAAAACTGTAATTCTTGAGAAAACAAAAACAGACTGTAAACAATATTTTTCGGGGTTGGCTGTGTTTAAAACACTGATTTCAGCCCCTTTACCCTCATTTCTTTCACTCCACTCTCACCCCACACCTCTTGGAACCCTAGGAGAAGGTAAAGGAAGGAGGAAAAGGAGAAAGGAGGTCTATAGGGCTTGGACTTTCACTTGGAATTCTTGATTCTAGGTAGAAATTTCTTCTCATTCTCCTACATTGAGGCTAGGGTTTATATTTATGTATATTTTGCTTCTAAATCTTAGATATATGTTATGAAATCATTATTTCTTGATACTCTTGCAAATATTATCATGTTTGGAATGAAGTTATGGTTTGATAGCCATGAAATTCTTGAAATCTCAAAAACCCTTGTTTCTTTTAAGAAATAGAGATTTTTCTTCTTGATATTCCTTAATTCTTGATTTCAAAACTCTAGTGCTTTGTTTGAACAATAAAAATATATGTTTGATGATCTCTTGCATTTTTTTCTTAAATTGTTCTATTGGAATCATATGGAAGAAAATTGGGGATTTTTGAGATTTAATGTGATTTGAGAAATACCTATGGAATTTGGGGGTTTTGGAAAATTATGAACTTTTATTGAGAAATTGTTGGTGATTGTATCTCATAAAGGTGTTTGAATGACCATGGATGGCCGTGTGTGGGTAGATGTGTGTGGTTCTTACTCCATGTGGGTTTAAACTTTTCCTACCACTTGTAGTGGGATTGGTGTCTTGCGAGGACCAAACCATTATTAGCTCACGGGTGCCGTGTCAGAGGATTAGTATACTATGTCTGGGTCGGATTCGTTATTGCCGGTGCATCAGTATGGGACAATGCATCGCTAGGCGCTCTTCCCAAAGTTTGATATCCTTGCGAGGATTTGTGTGTGTGTGGGCCAGGATATTCTCAATGTGTTTATTCATGCGATTATCTTACATCAGACTTTAGATACATTGTGGTTATTGTTTATTGTGTTATCTTTTGGATATAATTATCTTGGAAATTGTTGTGGGAATAATTACTCTTTGGAATGGTTATTTATGGTGGGATTGACTTTACTCTTGCACTTAATAATTACTCTTTGGAATGGTTATTTATGGTGGGATTGGCTTACTCTTTCACTTAATTATTGTTAATATATAAACTTGAGATCTTTGAAAATGTCATGTTTTCTTTCAAAATTTACGTATGCTATTTGTGAAATGAGACCTACCATTTTTTACGTTTTCCAAACCTTGTTAGAGTTTGGGAGGATTTTCCTACAGAGCTTAGTGCTCACCCCCTACCAATAATGTTTTCTTTTCAGATTTCGTGCTAGAGGAAGATCCCGGCGTTGACGAGCTGGGAAATTGGGAGGTTCCACTAGATGGAACCTAGATCCTGAGGTGGACATCTAGAGCTATAGTTTATTTTTGTGCTAGACTAGGGAATTCATTTACGATCATGTATAGTCTAGTATTTTGTTTATTCCACTGTTAAGTTTGAGTATAATTCTTTTGGAACGTAAGTGTCATAGCTTGGCCTATTCTTTTGGGATAATATTGTGGATATTATATGTGCTGAATGAAAATTTATTATTTGATGGGTAAATGGACCCGGTGTGATCAATGTAGTATAATTGCACAGGTTGTGTTTTGGATAGAGCTCCCCGTACAAAGGAGATTCTGCCCATATTTTGTTAAATTACGGATGTTCTTTAATGATGGATTTATTTGGTTGCTCTCATGACATGAATGTTTTTAGATGGTAATGCCATCCAAGGTGGTTTTTGGGGTGTTACAGACATGTTTTACTTGGAATGGTATTCCATGGTCGTCTCCTCAAGGATGGAAAGATCAAGTGTTTTTGAAAGTGATTTGTAAAAGGGAAAAATGGAAAATATTGTGATTTGAAGTTTGGTGGTTTGTGGTTTGAGAAATATGCAAGAAAAAGAGGGTTGACTAATCCATAGAGTCAATTCCAATGGGTATGCCAAATCAACTCATTTCACTCAACCAATGGTACTTAGATGTTTGATTGATTCATAGGAAGCGAGAGATGAATGTAGTTGTTTAGACAAGAGCATACTCTGTGACAAGTCTACGGTGTATCAAAAGCCTCTAACCACATTCATCCATACTCAACCTAGTCAAACCAAACACTTTACACTACAAGGAAGAATGCAAGCGAGTCAATTTCACATACCCAAGGGAAATCCCTCTTGGATTAGCCAACTAAAGGTTTAGCTATCCATGATAAAGGCAAGAGGAAACATAAAAGAGGAAAACATGGTAATGAAATCAAACATGAACTTGCATTAATGTAATGAGAAGTTTAAACTACAAAAGAAATGGTATTCATACTCAAAATGTAGAGCCTGAAGAGAACAATACCCAAATGCAACAATGAAGCAAGGGAACCCTAGTCATACTCAATACAACTTCACATAAATGAGATTAAAGGTAAAAAAGGAAGGATTACATGTAAAATGAAGCTTACTACAATAAAAATGGTGAAGAAAAATGTAAAAACCAACTTTCTCTCTCTAGAACATCATCTTCTTCCTTGGACCTTCTCTCTCTAAAAGCTTGACAATGTTAAAATTCTGTCTAATTTTTGTCCATCCCTTTTCTCTATCCCTGAGTGTGCAAAAGTCATAAGCATTCGGAATAAGTTCACCAAATAGGCTTCCAAAAAATTCAAACAAAGCATGGCCCCTTTCCTTTTCCAATCATTTATTTTTTCTCTCTCCTCTCATTTCCCCCTTCCAGTCCTTCATGCATAAAGGTTGAATGCAGAGATTAGAAGATTGAGGTAGGGTGTTGAAGTGGTCAAATCATCATTCAAATAGTAAGAATGAGCCCTCTTAGCTTGTGGATTCGTGTGGAATGTGATCTGGAACTTCTAGGTCCTTGGTACTGGTACCAAGTGATGAGGTACCAGTACCTCGATAAGCTGAGGGTTCAGGTACGTTAGCTAGTGATGAGGTACCAGTATTTACTTCATTTCCTCCATTTTCAACAACAAATGCACAAGTGAGAGGTATCGGTACCTAAGGCACAAGGTAGCGGTACCAAAATTTCAGAAGGCTCAGGTACTGATAGCTAGTGATGGGGTACCGGTATGTACTTCATCCCTTCATTTCAATAGGCTGAGGTCCAAGTGTCAGGTACCGGTAGCTAGTGATGAGGTACCGGTACCTGGTGACGTGGTACCAATACCTACTCTACCTTTTCTGAGATTTTTAGCATTTCAAGATCCCAAGCCGTTTTTCCTAAGTTCGTTTCTTGTCCATTATCCACAATCACATTATGAGGTGGCTTATGCATGCACTTACCATCCTACCACCTAAAATCAAGTCATTCTCCATTAATCTTCGATTGAACTCAAATTTCCCACAAATTCATTACAAAAACAAGTTAAAATGGATGCAATGAGGTTATTAAATGTGCAATGTTTCACACTCATCATGTTACCATTAATGGAGCAGAGAAAGAGAGAGATAGATGAAGGGGTGGCCTTCTCCGTATAATATCCAATAGTGAGGTTTGGTAATTAAATTAGGGAAAAACTAAGCCAATGCAATAATACTCATTGTGAAATATTTAATGACCCATTTAATATCATCAACATCACAAGTGTTTGGTATTCCAATTCCAATGATGATCTTTCTATCTTCAAAATTTTTGAGGGCAAAAGTGTCCAAATGAAGTTTTTCATATATCTTGACATTATATAATAGTACTAGTAATAACCTGTGCCTAAAGACACTTTGCAACTTAAAAAAATCCTTCAATTTGAAATATTTTTTCTTCATTTGTTTTAAATAAAAAAATTGAAATCAATTTAAGCCCTGCTATTTTTTCAAAACATTTTGACGATTTCTTTTGAAAATAAGAACCCAAAGAAATCTCAACACATCTACATTGCTAATATATATCATTGTATGAATCAATGTCCAACAAAAACCATTGCATAAACAATCTCAAGAATAAATTACTTAACCTAACTCAAACACATCATCATATTTTAATCACTACCCAATCCAAACCAAAATAACAAAGTCCAACCAAAGATGGACTTGTGCCTGAAGATACTATGTAATATTAAAAAAAAAAAAAACCTATTTTGAAATACAATTGAAAAAAAAAATCTTAATCTAGGCTTATAAAGATAAAGGAAATAATGTGTATCAAATAGGAAAAAGCTTCAAAAATTTTCTTTCAATGTTACAATAATCAGATGAATTAAAAGGAAGCTTACTTCCCCATCTAATCGTGTCTTAATTTCCCAAAGAGATTGACAGAAAAAAAAGAAACAAAAACAAAACAAAAGATTTCTATCACAATTTAAGCTTTGGTCCATATCATTTTGCCCACTATCAACACCTGCATGACAATGTTCATAATTAATTAAATAATTGTAGCAAAAATATGACACACCTAAAACAACTCGACATCGAGATTAGTCGAGGAAAAAGTTATTCAATTTTAGTATTAAGTTACTTTAAATACCAAAATTGTGTAACAAATATTAAGTTACTTTAACTAAAATCAAATGTAATGGTTACAACAGCAAAATCAATAGATTCAGTATTCGCATATTAAGTCATGTTTTTCACAACGTGATTCAAGGTTTAATGCAATCAATAATGGAGTATTTAAAATTCATGAAGTTCAATTCATGCTAGAAGACAATATTGGGTTTGAGGGTGATTAAGGTGATTCTACCAGTAAAGAAAGTGAGAGTACAAAGGAGGACTCAAGCAAAAACCCTTTAATCCAACCTAATACACAATCAATCAACCCCACATATGCTATGGCGAGTCACACTTGCATAGTTCTTTGAAAGTAGTCTCATCAACAGCACATTAAAGAGATTTGTAAACCACAACTTTAAAAGCGACTCACCTCTTATTAAGAAAAAGACCTCTCAAATCCCTGATGAGAGTATAATATTGTATATTATAGACCTCATAATCATTCATCTTAGTTATGCTAATCACTTAATTCCTTTGTTTTAGTTGAGATTCGTATTTTATAGTGAATTTGTGTGATTGAAGTTGAATTGGTGTAAGAACATGGAATTGCACGTGTTTCAATACTATAGAGGACTTGGAGCCAAGAGGTCCATCAATGAAGCCAAGGCCACAACAAGTAGAATCGAGAAAAAAACCCTTTCTACCGATAGGTCTTCTACAAGTACAACGGAGGCCAGAAGTTGGCTCTACCAGTTGGTTAGTATTTTTACTGGTAGGTTGAAGACAGAGAAGGGTTCTACCAGTGGGAGAGTAAGGCAACCAGTAGGAGGACAACAATGAACAGTCCTACCAGTAGGTCATTTTTGCTTCCTATCGATAGGTTCTTGTAATTTCGGTAATTGAGACTCCTAAAGAAGGCAATCTACTGAATATTTTAAAGGTCATGACTTGTGGATAGAAAGGAGGATTTTTATCACAATACCTCCTATAAATACCCAAGTCTTGCAAGAGAGAGGGGAGCTACATTCCATCGTTCAATTTATTGTTCTTCTTTTTTTCCTTTCCTAAGGTTTTTAGATTTTCTTCTTCTTCTTTCAAAATTTATTCATTGTTTTAATTTATAGGCTTTTGTTCAATTCAAGTATTAAAATTCCTGCAAAGTAATTACTTTTGGTTCCTTTCTGCAAACGATTTACATTCATTGCAATTTCAATACAAGGTATTTGCTTTTCTCATGAATTCAATTCTTGCAATTTCAATTCTTGTCTTCTTGCTTTCAATTATAACGATGCTTTATTTAATTGCTTTCAATTTTAATTCAATCACGAGTGAGTAGTCGTTCACCAATTTAATTGGATGAAGTATTCACATCCATGAATTGGAGATTTTAACTCAAAACTAGGGTTTGTCTACTATTAAGTTATTTGGGTTAACTGTATAGGTTAAATTGAAGATGCTATTGAATTGTATATCTTCTTGCTTATTCATTGAGAACTAAGACTTGGCACGGGTAATTCTTGTAATCACTACAATCAAAGTGACTTCCCTAAAACCAAATCAATTGTCTTGAGTACATATTTGTTATTTATGAATTGAGTGTTAAATGAATATCTAGTGAATTATAGAGTTTGAGTCAAAATGTCTATTCACGGTGAGGTGATCTCTACCGATCAACCGATTCTTTCCTCTATTTGTTATTTCTTAAAGTAATTTATTTCTTCCAACAAACTCTTGAAGTTCAAGCTTTTCATTTTCTTTTAACCATCATCTCTTGATCCATTCATTTTCCTTGAGGAGACAACCTCGATAATCGACTAAGTTACAAAAATGTACTCAAGACAATTGATTTGGTTTTAGGGAAGTAACTTTGATTGTAGTGATTACAAGACTTACCCGTGCCAAGTCTTAGTTCTCAATGGATAAGCAAGAAGATATACAATTCAATAGCATCTTCAATTTAACCTATACAATTAACCCAAATAACTCAATAGTAGACAAACCCTAGTTTTGAGTTAAAATCTCCAATTCTTGGTTGTGAATACTTCATCCAATTAAATTGGTGAACAACTACTCACTCGTGATTGAATTAAAATTGAAAGCAATTAAATAAAGCATCGTTATAATTGAAAGCAAGAAGACAGGAATTGAAATTGCAAGAATTGAATTCATGAGAAAAGCAAATACCTTGTATTGAAATTGCAATGAATGTAAATCGTTTGCAGAAAGGAACCAAAAGTAATTACTTTGCAGGAATTTTAATACTTGAATTGAACAAACGCCTATAAATTAAAACAATGAATAAATTTTGAAAGAAGAAGAAGAAAATCTAAAAACCTTAGGAAAGGAAAAAGAGAAGAACAATAAATTGAACGATGGAATGTAGCTCCCCTCTCTCTTGCAAGACTTGGGTATTTATAGGAGGTATTGTGATAAAAATCCTCCTTTCTATCCACTAGTCATGACCTTTATCCATCATCTATTGATCCATTCGTTTTCCTTGAGGAGACAACCTCGATAATCGACTGAGTTACAAAAATGATATCCTTTCCTACTCATGGGAATTCCTCGATAATTTAATCAACTCTAAGGAGCAAGCATTTTTAGCGTCGTTGCTAGGGAAAATAGTTTTTGATTCAAGGGTGATTCGAAGGTCACCAAGTTAAGTGTTGTGATTAAATTCACGAGCTTAGATGCGTTCTTCATTGTATTTTACTTTTAATTTGCCGTTTCTTTTTGGTTTTTGTGCATAGACTATTTTCATTAATTTATTTTTTCTTTTGTATGTGGATAAGAGACACATTGCATATTAGGCTCGTAAGACTTGAACCCGCATACACTGTTAAGATGGATGGAATGAACAATGAGAATCTACAAAACGTGGGGAACTAGCAACACAACTTTCCCCTAGCTCCCCCGGACCTAATAATGGAAATGTTGGAGATAATCTCCCACCGGTTCTTCCAGTGAGAATGATGAGAGATTATCTTCAACTTACTCACTCTTTCACACCCTCATGCATACTTTTTCTAGTGCAAGCAAAAAATTTCATTATAAAACCTAGGATGCTCCAATAGCTTCCCTAATTCCATGGTGGGAGAGCAAAAACCCCTCCTCCATATCAAGGAGTTTGAGGAGGTAATTAGCACATCCCTCGAGTAAAACATGCCCGAAGATGTAGCAAGAATGAAACTATTCCTGTTCTCATTGAAAGACAAAACAAAAACTTGGCTTAACTCTCTAAAGCCTTGAACTATGGATACTTTGGCTGATTTGCAAAAAAGAGTTTCTTAAAAAATTCTTCATAATTCATAGAAAAATTTCTTTGAAAAAAAGAAGTACAAATTTTTTTCTGAAAAATCCAACAATTAGTTCTATGATTGCTGGGAGAGGTTCAAAGATCTCTTAAATGTTATACCACTTCATGGCTTTGAACTATGGAAGCTAGCGAGTTTCTTTTAAGAAGGAATCACACCAACTCATCGCTAATTCATCAACTTGATGTGTAATGGAGAGTTTTTGAGTAAAGAGACTGAGGAAGCATTAGACTATTTTGATAGTTTAGCGAAGAATGCCCAGTCTTGCGACATTTCTGATCCCGTTGAACAATCAAAGCAATCTACTCCATCCCAGTCTGTTGGGGGTAGAAAATATGCATTGAGATAACATGATGAGTTGTTTGCCAATATTACTCATTTGTCTAGGAAAGTAGAGAATTTAGAGGTAAGGAAGGTAAATGAGGTGGTAAGTGTGCCTCAGGAGGAACCTTGCTCTTTATGCGAATCGGTTTTGCATTCGATAAAGGATTGCCTGACCATACCAGTTTATAAGGAGGTCCTCCACGAGTAGGTGAATGCATTTAATTAGACAAGGCAACTAAATTCCCCCTACTCCAGTACATATAGTTAGGGTTGGCGTAGCCACCCGAATTTCAATTAGAGGAATGACACTATTGTTCAAGCCTCCACCTTTATGCCTTATGTCCCTTCAAGACAACCAATTTTTGGTCCAGTTCAATCTACAAGTAACCAGTCTTTGCACCCACCACCACAAGGGTTTGTACAGAACCCATCTCCACAAGGGCTTAATCCCCAAGGACAAGCTAGTGTACCTTTATAGCAGCCTTCTCACAAAAGAAACCTTGAGGATGTTCTCTATCCATTCATTTAGAGCCAGACCACAACAAACAACCAAACCAATTAAGCTTTGAATGACATTAGGTCTCAAATGACCAAGTTGACCAACACCATGGGGATTATGCAATAAGAAAAGGAAAAATTTCTTGCACAACCATAAGAGAATCCCAAAGGTCGACATGGGATTGAGGTTTCTAATATCACAAGTAATGAAGAGCAGCTCAAATCCATAACCACTCTTCGAAGTGGTAAGAAAGTCGACAAAACTCTCACCCAAACTCCTAAGCCTGCAGAAAAAGAGACTTAGGGTACTCCCAAGGATAGTGAGTCACTTGAGATGCCCAAGGTTGTAGAGTCTAATGAGGTTTTTTGTCCCATTCATGTTCCCTATCCTCATTATTTGAAAATGCTTGAAATGTAAGCCAACCAAGTTGAAATTCTAGATTTATTCAAGTAGGTAAAAAAAAAATATTCCTCTCCTTGATGCAATTTGACAAGTACCCTCATATGCTAATTTTTTAAAAGATTTGTGCATTATCAAAAGGAAATTGACTATCCCAAAAAAGGCATTCCTAACAGAGCAAGTAAGCACTATTCTCAAAAACCAACACTCCACCCCAACTATAACAATCCCGGTTGTCCCACCAGTTCAATTACCATTGAAGATTGCTGGTTCAAACAAGAACTTTTAGACTTGGGTGCGAGTGTGAATCTTCTACCCTTTTTGGTCTACAAACAATTAGGTCTAGAAGAATTGAAAGCCACTTCAATTACTCTTCAGTTGCCAAACCAAAGTGTGAAAGTACCAAAAGGGGTAGTCAAAGATGTGTTGATTCAGGTAGATAGGTTTTACTTTCTTGTTGACTTTATAATATTGGACACTACATCGGTTGCCCACCCCGCTGCACAGATCCCTATAATTCTAGTGATTCACATTTTTTTCATGATCGGATTAATATTATACACCAAGTATAAGTGGTCGAATTGTAGTTTTCTTGATTTAAGTCCAAGTATCAATCCCACAAAGAGTTTTAATAATTTAGAAATGAAATAAAAATAGTTAAGTTGTTAATTCGAATTGGACAACATTTGATAGCTTGTGATGTGAGCTTAGATTGATAACTAGTCGAAGTAAATATTTATGTTGCAGATAGATTTAAACAATAACAAGTATCCTTCAGTTCAAGGATCACATATGCGTTATATTGGTTAAATACTGGAAATGCTACCTTACAACAATCAACTTCCATGTTACTGGCAAGTCAACTAATAGGTCTGATGTATATAAATCATCACACAACAACTTCTTAGGTTAGCTGGTGGTATCCATGACAATTAATTAATCCAAGCAAACTAGAAGGACAAGTCATTCATGAGGATCACTTGAATTATTCATTTGTCTCCATAATAGTAGATGAGTACATAATAAACCATAACACATCCACTTCTTAGGTTAACTGGTGGTATTAGTCATAACATAGCATCTTCTTAGGTTAGCTGGTTATAGATGTATCAAGTGATTAATCCAAGCAAACCAGAAGGACAAGCCATTCATGAGGAATACTTGAATTATTCATTTGACTCTATCTATCATCCTCAGCGTTTCGGTGGAGGATAAACCATACCGATAGGGATGCCGTGGTTGTTAGACTGATAATATTATCATTTATACCAGTTAAACGATCTGAGTAATCTAGAAGGACAAGCCATTCATGAGGATCACTTAGGTCATTCATCTAATAGTTATATACATATATATATATATATATATATATATATATATATATATATATATATATATATATATATATATATATATATATATATATATATATATATATAAAGTTAAACCCTAATAACCTAGAAGAACAAGCCATTCATGAGGATTATTTAGGTTTTGTACCATGCATCAGTTAACATCCTAAGCGTTCCGGTGGAGGACAAGCCATATTGATAGGAATGTCATGGTTGTTTTACCGATAGGTTGATGATGCACTGATGACATACTCCCAAGCACAACACCGAAAGTACGTACATCACTGTATCATGCATGAAGCATATAATACATAAATATATAAATATATAAAACATCAGCATTTTTAGAATTTAACCAGTATTATACATATATTTATCTCTCACTAGGGGATATACAAAACTACTCATGCCCCATTGCTACAGACAAGCAAGGAGTGCAGGTAGTTTTCATTATAACTAGAATTAAAATACAAAATCTAAAATGTCTTTCACAAGGAACAACTGAAACACAATCACTTTTATTATTAGTTATGACAAAAAAGGTGACAGCAGTTCAACTATCCAAATAGAAAGATACAACAGAAATGTAAGTACAAAGTTTGGACTGAAGTGCATCACGAATCGGATCGTTTTTGCAACTTCTCTTTTTCTCTTTTCTCTTTTTCTTTTCTCTTTTCTCTCTTGGTTTTCTCCTTGGAGCTCTCTTGGTTCCGGCCTACTGAAGAATGAAGAAGGCATGGCTTTATATAGAGGAGAGGAAGCAGGGGCTGGCAAAATGAAGATAGTCATCAAAAGTGACCGCCTGGACGCCACCACCACCGTCTGGACGGTGGAGCTTTGCTAGAATTTCCCACTTGCTTTGTGTGCTGACTCCTCTTGTGCTGAAATTACACTTTGGCCTTTGTTCTTTTATGCTTTTATACATTGCTCCTTACATTGTGTAGGAATTTTGCATTAAACCTGAAACTTTTTAAACATAACACACATCAAACCCTAATTATGCACAAACCCTACTTATCTTTAAGTACTAGTTTTTTGTTATTTTATCACACTAATTTGACTATATTAACTACTTCTATTTTATATACTACTTAAGGTTAATCATCTAGGATGCCCATTCCTTGCAACATCAAACGCATAACTAAATTATAGGAGTGGTGTGATGAAATGCTCCTTTGGGAATATGATGACTAAATTCAATATTTTTCATGTAGCGAAGCAACCAGGGGGTGAGGGAGAGTTTTGTGAGATAGACCTAATGGATGTGTATGTGGAGGAGAAGTTTGAAACTTCTATATATTCTGATCCTCTATAATTATCTTTGATCTATTCTAAGTGTGAGGAAGATAACTCTAAGGGTATATATTTATACTGAATTGCTAAAAAATTCACAGGAGTTACGAGGTGTGGAGAGAAACCCCCAATAAGAACTATTCTTTGGTGGAGAAAAATCCCAAGTGAAGTCAGGTACTGGGCAATTGGAGCCCTATTGAACCTTTTGCATAAATTAAATTTTTGTACATTAGTTTAGTTAGATAACTTCTTCTTTTCTTTTTAGATAATTTTGTTATTTTCTTTTATGCTAATTTATTTTTGTGTTATTTTGTAGTTAATTTGTTTAGAAGCTATGCTCAGGTGTTCACTTTCCCTTATCTATTTGTTTCTCATTGCATTATCTTTGTTGCATTGAGGACAATGTATATATTAAGTTGGGGACGAGAGTTGCACCATGGTTTTGCTCCTATTCCTGTTTATTTTAGTATTCTTTGTAGTTTAGTGGAAAATTGAAATTTTTTTGAAAAACAATATGTCTATTTGAATGATACTTGTTCTTTCTTAAGAGTTGTTGGATTTAGATATGCGATGTGATACCTGAATTGGTTGCATGTTGAACTCTAGAGACTTATAGTCCATAGTGATGCTTGTAATAGAAACCCAAACTTTGTTGACAATGAGCATGCCATTTCTGTTGAGATTTATGGGATTAGGTTTATGTTCTGAAATGCTTGACATCCATTGTAGAGATGCATGTCTAGACCCTATGAGTATTCTTATCATGGTTTGAGAGGTATAATACATTTACTCGTATGATATTCATTTCAATTCCATTGTTTTTCAATAATCTCATCATTCTAGTTTTGGTTAGGAGAATAAGAGAAATTAGTTGGCTATATCTCAATAAAGAGCAACACTTCTCCATACTTTCTGAAAGATGATTCTAGGTCGTCTTTGAATTCAATTTGAGAGCAACACTTCATACTTTTTGAAAGATGATTCTAGGTTGTCTTTGAATTCGATTTGAGCCCTAAGTTAGTTCTTTCATTGCATTTTCTCTAGTATCCGTGATTGAGGCATGATCAGTTTTCATTTCTTTATCTCAACTAACAACCAAGTTGAGCATATAAATATATATCTTGCCTTGGTTATCCCTAGATTTGTGTATTGGATATATGATGAGGGTTGTGGTAAAAGAATCAATCATGAACAAATAGAAAAAAGATGAT
Organism: Ilex paraguariensis; assembly: GCA_963454935.2. Taxonomy (NCBI): domain Eukaryota; kingdom Viridiplantae; phylum Streptophyta; class Magnoliopsida; order Aquifoliales; family Aquifoliaceae; genus Ilex; species Ilex paraguariensis. Next base: position 30,916 of record CAUOFW020004223.1, read on the forward strand.
AAAAAAATAAAATAAAAGAATGATAAGAAAAACATGAAAAGAAAATGTGAAATATGAAAGCCAAAGCCTTATGAAGGAAGGATATGAGTTTGATATGTATGGAAGAAGAATACAATTGTTGAATATTGAATTCATTTAGGGGATAACTTCTTTTAAATCCTTAATTCTTTTATTTATTAAAATTTCAACCAAGACCTCATTACAAATGGATCACGTCCTATTTGATTTTTGAAGGTATGGTTGAGTGTGTAAGCTTTAATGTCTATGAGATATGCCAACTATATTACTTATATGTCTCTTAATATTCCTTTTCATGAGATTATACCAAGGTCGTTCTATTTAACTTATGCACTTCATTTTTGAGAAATATGTGAGTAAAAATTTGTCTTGATTACATAAATTTGATCCTTACATATACATATGAGTGGAATAGTCATGATAATCAAAGAAATTTTTTTCTAGGTGTGAAAACCTTAGTGAGTTTTGGCATTGAAACTAGCTTTGCTTAGCTAATAGGAATATGAATCCGGATTGAGAGTTGCCTGGTCATATTACACACACACAAGTTTTGAGTATTAACTTGATTGTGAATATTTTTGCATAGCCTTGAAGCCTTTAGAAAAACTGTGTGTTAATTAGTTTGAGTAGATATAGTATGTCATTGATTTCATGGTAATTAGAAAATAATAAGTTGAAAGTAGGGTAGACAAATTGAAGTTTGTAGGTATCTTCTCTGAAAACCTTCACGACACAACACTTGACCACTAGAAAAAACCTAGGGGTTTAAAGGCTTAGTGCATAGGTTAAATGCATTTGTGTTACCTATGAAAATGGTTTTATATTTCTAATTTTTCATTTTGTTTTTCATTTCATTAGATTGTGTATTAAGTTTTAAATTCCTTAGCATTGTATTTGTTATTTTGTATCATAAATTGCATTGCATATACTTGAGAATTTGTGGCACATTGGAATGTGATTAAGGATTTAATTGTGTATATTTTGAGTTTAGGATTTAGAGTTAATTAGGTTTGTTTTTAATTAATTCTAAAAAAGAAAAAAAATAGAAAAAATTTTGAAATTCTGAACTCAGTTACTGGTAGGTCAAAATTTGCTTCCTACCGGTAGGTTACTATTCGGTCTGAAAAAAAAAATAAAAAGGTTTCTATCAGTAGGAAATCACTCCATTCACTAAAACCCTTACGACCCATTCTCTAGAATTTCTCCCTAGGTTCCAAAAATCCTAGACTAACCTTCCTAACCTCTCGAATCTCTCCAATTTCATTTTGATTCTCTTCTTGACCTTGAAATTCAAAATGGTTCTTAGAATTTTTTTTTCCCAAACCAACTTCTCTTACAAAATTTGATGATGCACAAAACTGTCCTCTGCAAGATCAACAATTGAGTGTGTGACAGGGTATAATTAATAGATAATAAATAAAGCAATCAATGACAGCAATGTAAATATTTAGTCAACGCAAAGATATAT
>CAUOFW020004224.1:0-32400 GCA_963454935.2 Ilex paraguariensis
GACAAAGACAAGGAGGATATCTTAAAATGGGGATCCCTAATAAATTGATATGATTGCTCTGTCCTTTGTTCGCAAAGGTTCAGACTTGGTGGAGGTTCGAAATTTGCTGGGAGAGCATGCGAAAATATCCTTCTCATGTCAAAGGTTTGCCACTTTCTTGTTGAGAGAAAACTGTTGAAATTCGAAGTCTAAATTTTAATCTTTAATCATATAAGTGATTTATTTTTTGTGCAGTTCGAGAACTTGTTATTCAACTAGTTTACCTTATGAGACCCCATGAATAGTTCAAAACATGTGATTAAATTTGTGTTCAACAAAAAAATTAGATATCAAGCATAGGTGAAAGAGTTTTGTGAGGCTTAATGGAAATTGACACAATCTATCAATTTATAAAATGTCATCTACAAATCTGGTAATGTGCTATTGGATTTCTGCATGTATTCGATTAACATAGTTACAAAAAGCATCACTTACAAAAAGCATCTCTTGATTAAATGGTGCCAATGGTTGTTTGATCTATTTTTTTTTTTTTTTTGCTGTGGAGAACGTAGGTGTGTGACCTTCGAAGTCTCCCTTGTTGATTTTTGTGCATTTTCTGAACACACACAAAGAGTAGAGACAGTTACTTCTTTTGATGTCAAGTTGCTTCTAATGTCTTATCTTTTTGTTAGGTTGAAAATCAGGAAGGAGTGGCAAATTTTGATGAAATTCTTTCCAACTCTGATGCCTTTATGGTGGCACGGGGTGACCTGGGAATGGAGATTCCAATTGAAAAGATATTTTTGGCGCAGAAAGTGATGGTTTACAAGTGCAACATCCAAGGCAAGCCAGTTGTTACAGCAACACAGATGTTGGAGTCCATGATCAAATCTCCAAGGCCAACTCGAGCAGAAGCTACAGATGTTGCAAATGCTGTTCTCGATGGTACTGATTGTGTAATGCTTAGTGGCGAAACAGCTGCTGGAGCCTATCCCGAACTCGCTGTTCGAACCATGGCCAAAATTTGTGTGGAAGCAGAAAGTACAATTGATTATGGAGATGTCTTTAAAAGAATCATGACCAATGCACCAGTGCCAATGAGCCCACTGGAGAGTCTGGCCTCTTCTGCTGTTCGAACCGCAAACTCCGCAAAAGCAGCACTTATATTGGTCTTAACCAGAGGAGGAAGTACTGCAAAACTGGTGGCTAAGTACAGGCCAGGCATGCCAATACTATCTGTGGTTGTCCCTGAGATCGAAACTGATTCGTTTGATTGGTCATGTAGTGATGAATCTCCAGCACGACATAGCCTTATTTTTAGGGGGTTGGTACCAGTTTTGTGTGCAGGATCTGCAAGGGCTTCTGGTGAGGAGTCAACAGAAGAAGCACTGGAGTTTGCTTTACAACATGCAAAAGCAAAGAGCCTCTGCGAGAAAGGAGACTCTGTCGTGGCCCTACACCGTGTTGGAACAGCATCCGTAATCAAGATTGTGACCGTGAAGTGATCAATTTGATGCTGTCCTCCTCACTGGACCTTTTTGTTACTTGGGGTGATAAATAAGTTCTCTTTTTTGTCTGCAAAATTTTGCCATTTGGATGACAGATGTGACTTGCTAAAATTGATATGTTTCTTCTAAGTTATGGGCATCGACCCTTTTGTTGTTGCCCGCGAATTTTTTTGACCTAATGTAATGGAATTCTGCTATTTTTGCCATTTGCCTACCTAGGCAGTAGGTTTGGACAAGTTGGTGTCATTTGATTAGCATTTGCAAATGGAACTGATGCTGTAGCATTACCATTTGGCCAGCATTTGCAGAGGGAACTACTTTGGCATTTTTTGGTTGGTTTTTGTGAATGAATCAACCACTTGGCATTTTCTTGGTTGGTTTGTGCCAACAGCGCGGAAGGCTTGATTTTGATTGCAGCGTGAGCAATATTTCTAATTTTGTTGGCTCTGCCCAGGTAAATCTTAATTCGCTTGGAAATATCTATAGTAGACCAGCATGATCTCACCTTTTAAGTTTGAGCCCTAGGTCCAGCACTTTATAGAGAGATCGGCTCATTTCATCTATTTTCTTTCTTTCTGACCGCTGGAATTGTGTTGTGTCATCCATTTCCATGGAGGCTATAGTAGCATAAGGGAATAGTACCAGGGTGGGATCGGGTGGACCAATTGGCTCGTTCAAAATGAGGGTTCAGTTTCAAATGAATAAATTCTCCAAGTTCTACTACAACCAGAAGGGCCACACTGGACGCCTTTCATTAGAAATAGCTTTTATAGTGAATAACTTTTAATGTAAAATTCCCGTGTCATTTTTTTCATTCATTAAATATAGAGTATATAGTGGGATTGACTCTTCACATGTAAATAATTAAATTAAATTCTTTATTTTAAAGTATTTCCAATAGACTCTCTATTCTCACTCAATTCTCTATTTTGGAGAATTAACTCTTAAAAATTTATCTCTAATATACATTTTTCATTAAATGAAAAACTATTCTCCGGTTAGAATACAGAGTCTATTGGAGTTGTCTAAAATATTTTCCTTTCTATTTCAACATTTTATCAAAGATGTTCTCTATTTCAAAGAAGATTCTCTCCAAAATAAAGAATACTATTGGAGATGCTCTTAGCAAAGTCTAAATAAAGAGCCTAGTGGAGATGAATTTTCATGGATTGACTCTTTAAAATAAAGAATTGAGTGGGAATGGAGAACTTATTGAAGATGCTCTAATTATAGAATTAATCGAATTCTCGACAAACCAAAATGCCAAAAAACAAACATCGTATTTGAAGAATGAATTTACTCATAACTAGTCCCTAAATCGAAGGGGTTAAGACGGAAAAAATAATCATTGCAATAGTGATATCATGTCAATATTATTATCATGTGGTATTATTAACCAATAATATGCAGACAAATAAGGAAGTGAACCTCGTATAAGCCAATATCTACCCATTCATGTAAGTAGATAATTATTCAATCTTCTTCAATGTAATCCAATAACTACTAAACTGGGATTCATTTTATCTATTTGTGGTTTTATTATTAGTTGGTGATACCATGTTATTAATGTTGACATGATATCACCGTTATATAAAATATTCTGTCGAAAAGATGGGGTGGAATTACTATGGCGTGGACGTCGAATAAGAGGCTATATTTTTTCCTTCTTATATTCAAAAAATGGAAGTGAGAATTTTTAGATATGATAACAGAAGTCATAGTATCAAAGTTTATAAGTTAATGGGGATAAGGTTCATATTTTTTGTAAAACTTTAGAAAATTTGAATTTTTATGAAAAATGGCAAAACGATAATTAGTCGCTATGATACGGGTTGAAAACTCGAATTTTTCTAAAACTCAGATGAAGAAACAAAACTCACCGTTAGATTCGTCTCGTGAAATCTAATTAACTAGATAATTTTTGAATTTCGAGACAATCAATTTTTTTGTGTTTTTCGATACGATTGGATGTCCTATGACTAAAATAAACTTGATCGGGTTTAAAATTTGTGAAGCATGAAAAATAATTAAAAGTCAGTTCAAATAAATATATTAAACTTAAAACGGAACGAGAATTAATTGATTTCGAACAAAATCGAATCAGAAAAAGATAGAACGTGTGGCGCGTTGTGGGCCAAGCATCCAAGGGGTATAAAAAGGGGAAACAAATCAAAATTTTCCCCCCATTTGGCTATTGAATTTCGATAGAGAGAGAAAATCAAGGGTTTCTTCATCTTCTTCTTGCGATCTAGGGCCAACTTTTGGTCGGATTATTTCGGGCCAAAAATTAAAGTTCATCTACGCGACAAGAGCTATGTCTATGTACAAAAAATTCGGGATTTTGAGGAAGTCTCAAGAATGAAATTTTTGAAAATCAAATTCTAAAGTTTGAGTTGGGTATTCTTGGAGTTCCTATCATTCGTGTTACGCTTCAAGAGGTAGGATTCTTCTCCTATTTAGGTTTATTGTCAATATACGATTTCATATGAAATGGGTAGCATTGTTTGGGATGAAATCTCCTATCTAAATGTATTTTTAGTGTAACTAGAGTATGTGAAATGGTATAAGAATGTATAAAACCAAATTTTGCATGAATTGGATTTTGGGTGAAATTGTTCGTTTTGGTAATTTCATGAGAAATGTGTTAATTGGGCACGCTATGTGTTTACATTATATGCCTTGGTAGTGTTTGATAAAATGCCTATGTTGATATAACATAATTTCATTGAAAATGGTATAACATGCTTGGTAGAAATTATGGAATGTAATTATATGCTTATGATATAATTGACATTGTGAAAATGGTGTGTGTCATGCTACTCTCATGATATGACGAACATGACATTAAAATTATAATTGTACATCACATTGCATAAGCACGGAAAACATTACATTCGTAGGCATGTGACATAGGTGTGGGTGTACATGATTTTGATCAAACACCATTCTTGGTGGATGATGTGTGGGCTCGAAAAAATTGGACCAAGGTTCAACTGAGTCGCACAGGTTGCACTGAAAATAAGGTCGGGGTTAGCAAGAAAAGCTAGATTGTCCCTTGGGTACAAAACCCAATGATTTGGATACACACACTGTTTGTATTGAGTACATAAAGTGTGTCAGCATATGCGGAGCCATTGGTGGAAGTCCATAAATGCCGTGTCAGCTGGGTGCCCGTTGGTAGAAGTCCATAAATACCCACCTCAAGAAAGATCCCGGATTTATAAATGGTCATTGGATGAGAAACATCAATGGCGTGGGCTGGGAATGTCTGGATTCATACTCATGGCATTGCCTGTGTTATGGAAGCCGGTGAATGTTCGGGTTGTATTGCATGTGCGAGTCTCACCTCATAACATGACATGACATTATGACATTCGTTCTTGAAGTTGTATGTTCTTGGATAAAGGTTTGTTTGATTATTGAATGGCAAGTGAGCATTTCATATGCATCTAGGTTGGGGAGTTGCCTCTTTAGAAAATACCCTATTGAGCGTGGCTCACCCTTTATGGGGACAACATTTCAAGTGCGAGACAAGTGCTGATGGATGGCTCTCACTTGGGCCCTCATTGATGAAGAAAGTTAAGTTGTGACTTTAAATTACATTTTTGTAAAACAAGTGTGTAATTAATTTTTGGACATGTAATATTGTGTAAAGAATTTTAAAACGAACTCATATGAACTATATTTTGTGTAAAAATGGATGTTATATGAGTTTGGGTGGATGTTGTATGAGATTAGGTGAGTTGGAATTGAAAAATGATTGAATTAGGGACAAACTATGCTCTTCTACCAGTAGAACATTGATTATCTACTAGTAAAAAAATTCTAGAGAACTTTTCTACTGTTAGAACGTTGATTATCTACCAGTAGAAAAATTCTAAAAAGCTTTCCTATAGGTAAAACGTTAATTATCTACTGGTAGGTCCTCTTAAATTTTTAGAAATTTAAAATAATTTTGTTAAGCCTTGGGGCCTTGAGTCCTTTTGTTCAAAGATGTAAATGGAGTAATATTAAGGACAAATTGATGTATATTGGACCTTGGAATGGTCAAGTGATTGAAATGTACACATATTATGCGTTTGGGAGTGTCTGGTACAAAGGAGACTCTACCCAAACTCTGTGTTGTTTATGCTCCCGGTGAAAGGGATGTTATGTCGTGGTGTCTGATTATGCGGCATTCATAGGCAAGTTCTTCCCATCGGCTGTTCGACAAGCAAAATGCCTGGGAATTCTTGGATTTGAAGCAAGGGGCTATGACAGTGACAAATTACGTGGCTAAGCTCACCGAGTTAGCCCATTTTTTAAATGATTATGTGGCCATAGACTTAACCAAAGTGAGGAGGTTTGAGAATGGTTTGAAATTATCTATTCGAAGAAAGATTGTGGGCCATCGCTTACAATCTTTGAACTCAATGGTCAAGACAACTATGACCCTTGAGAGAGGTGGAAGACGCAAAGGGCATCCGGGAAACAGTGCTAAGGACAGGAAGAAGGAGGGTCAATCCTCTTCTTCTAATTCTACCCCACAAGGGTATCAGAGACAGGACCTAAAATATCAAGGCCAAGGTCAAGGTCAAGGTCAAGGTCAATCCTCCCAAGGTGGGAGAAACTTTAGAACTTCCTTCCAGGTAGGCCAAATGACTTGTTTCATATGCAACCAGCCCAGTCACATGAAGCGGATTGCAATTGGAGGTAGGGATCCCAAAGTTATGGGACATCTCAGTGCTAATCATCGATGGGGCACCCACAAACTTATTTTATACCTCCCTACCCCACCATGAGACAAGGAAACCAGTTTCAGTTCTAAGGTGCTGCACAGGTGATGAGTGGGTTTTATACCTACGAATTGAGTATTTTCAGCTTTATAAATTGCAAGTTTTCTAATATTTTATGTTCTTTTTTATTTTTTTTGTGTGTTTTGATGTTATTTTGTAGGAAACAAGATCATTTGGAAGGAAACAAGGTCAATTTGGAGTCTAAGTGTTGGATTTTTGAAGACTGAGCAACAAAGGCAATTTTAGGCTTGATAGGAGACCAGCGCCCCTGCGCTGAAAAATCAGTAACTCAGCGCCCCTACGCTGATTTTCAGCGCTGCTGCACTTGTGTTGGCTTTGGACGTGAATTCTGACTTGTTTTGGGGCCGAAATTGAACCCTAATGCTACATATATGCTAGGGTTTGGGTTGGGATAAAAGAGAGAGAGACTGACTTTGGGGGTTGCTAACATAAGAAAAGACCAAGGATTAAAAGAAAATTGAAGACAAGGAAGGATCGAAGGAATCGACACGAAAAAGATTGGATTTGAAGCCTAGAGAATGATTGAAGATTGCAACTAAGTTTTTATTATTTTCTCTTACTTTTATTTTTTGATTTTCTAAAATATTGTTTAATTTGAGAATGATTTTTTTCAATTACATTATGAACTAAATTATTATTAAGATTGCAACGGAACCTAATGTTTAGTTAAATTGATCTACTCTCGTTTCTAGTTTTATTGATCATATATGAGTTGTTTGTGTGCTTAATATATGATTGTGTGGCTAACAATTAATTTGATAACTTAGATGAAATTGAGAAATGAATTCTAGATTTAGATCTGAATATGATGACATATGTCTGGTTAATTCTTCTTAAAATTGAATTGCTGAATTTGTGTATAGTATAGGAATATACATATATGTCGTGTGTAACTTTTATGCGAGTTTGAACTTAATGAATATATTCCAAATTACTTTACATAGGAATATAGTAATTTAATTGGGAGAGATATTTTTATCTAACTATCGGAAAAGGTTTATTAAATAATTTTGAGTTCTCAGTTAATAACTTATTTTGATTAATTAACTGGAAAGGGAGTTAAAAAGATTTATACGAAGCATTAGGGGAAGTTGTAATCTTAAATTCTTTTATCTGGTAAATTCAACTCTTAATTATTAAATTTAGATTTAGTTTTAAATTAGTAATTTTATAGTTCAATTCCAATTGTTTAAATAAAATTGAATTGATATAAAGCTAGTACTTGAAAATTAGTAATAATAATTCTCCCTAGGAACGATACTCTACTTATCACTTTATTACTTGTTGATCGTGTATACTTGCACGTAAATTGTCAATATCAAATTCGGACAACAAATTTTTAGCGCCGTTGTCGGGGATTTATTCTAGTATTTATTTCAATATTAATTTCAATCAATTTGATCTTAGTTTAAACTTATTTATTTTTCTATTTTAATTGTTTTCGCAAGCACTCTTGAGTTTTGTATGTAAACACGATCTACAGGTCATAAGCTATTACCGTACGAAGACGAAATCGAAAGAAGACTCCGAAACTTGCGAAAATAATGCCAAGAAGTAAACAACCAAGAAGCTATGGCTAAAGATAAACAGAAATCATTGAGGGATTATGTTATGCCGCTTGTTACAAAAAATACAATCGAGAATTCAAAGGCCCACAATTCAAGCAAACAATTTTGAGATCAAGCCGGGCACCATCCAAATGATTCAGAATTCAGTACAGTTTGGGGGTTTTCCTAACAATGACCCAAATGATCATTTGGTGAGTTTTATGGAGATTTACGACACGTTTAAGTATAATAGGATTTTTGAAGATGCGATTAGACTCTGACTTTTCCCTTTCACACTTCGTGATAAAGCAAAGAGTTGGTTGCATTCATTGTCACGTGGACATATTTAGCTCAAAAATTCTTAGCTAAATTTTTCCCCTAGTTAAAACTGCAAGGATGAGGAATGACATCACATCATTCGCACAACATGATTCTGAGACTTTATCTGAAGCTTGGGAGCAATTCAAGGATTTACTCCGAAAATGTCCTCACTATGGTATTCTTAAGTGCTTGCAAGTTCAAACATTCTACAATGGGTTGTTTAATGCTACCCGAACTAGTATCGATGCAGCTACAGCTGGGGCATTGATGGAAAAATTTTTGATGAAGCTTATGAGTTATTAGAAACGATGGCAGCCAACAATTATCAGTAGCCCTCTACAAGGATCAATCAGCCAAAGGTAGGAGGAATTTATGAAGTTGATGCAGTTACTACATTGGTTGCACAAGTTGCTATGTTGACAAAGAAGATTGATGTTTTAGGGGTGCAACCTATTCAAAGTGTGGTAGTTGTTTGTGAATTGTGTGCTGGAAATCATCTGAGTGATCAATGTGCAATTAATCCAGAGTCCGTACAATACATTGGTAACCACAACAGACAACAAAATAGCAACAATTCCAACAACTATAACCCTGGTTGAAGGAATCATCCGGGCTTTTCATGGAGTAATAATCAAAGCCAACTTTCTGCTCCAAGACAATCATACCCACCAAGCTTTTAGAATCAAGCTCCACCATAGCAAAAAAAGAAGTCAAATTTGGATAAGTTGTTTTCCAGGTACATAGCACAAAACCTGGAAAATCAAATGGGTCAGCTTACTAATGTCATTAACAACCAACCTTAAGGCACGTTACCTAGTGATACGGATATCTACCCTAAGAGGAAAGGTAAGGAGCATTGCAAGGCTATTACATTACGAAGTGGAAGAGAACTACCTGAAGTTGTTGGTGAAACTCCAAAACAATCACTTGGAGAGGATAGTAGGAATGAAGATAAAGACAGCAAGAATGTGAAACATGAGAAGAAAGAAGAGGATCCAAGTGCATGTTCTAAGGGAGGCAAACAGAATCCTATTGTGCCTCCTGTGCCATTTCCACAACGTTTGCAGAAACATAAGTTGGAAAAACAGTTCTCCAAATTTTTGGAAGTGTTTAAGAAGCTCCAAATTAATATTCCTTTCGCAGATGCATTGGAGCAGATGCCTAGCTATGTGAGATTTATGAAGGAAATTCTATCAAAGAAAAGAAAACTAGGTGATTTTGAGACAGTTGCACTTACGGAGGAGTGTAGTGCTATTCTTCAAAAGAAGCTACCATCGAAGCTCAAAGATTCGGGTAGCTTTACAATTCCATGTACAATAGGCAGCCAGTTTTTTGGAAAAGCATTGTGTAACTTGGGAGCTAGTATTAACTTAATATCATTCTCAATTTATCAGCAATTGAGTTTGAATGAAGCAAAGCCTACCAATGTTACATTGCAGCTTGCGGATAAATCACTCACTTATCCAAGAGGTATAGTTGAGAATGTTCTTATTAAAGTGGATAAGTTCATTTTTTCAGCTGATTTCGTAGTCTTAGATTGTGAGAAAGATAGAGAAATACCTATTATTCTTGGGCGACCATTCTTACAAACGGGGAGAACACTTATCAATATATAGAAAGGTGAACTAACTATGCGAGTCCAAGATCAAGAGGTGACATTTAATGTATTTTCAACTATGAAATTTTCTAAGGAAGCGAAAGAATGTTTTCGGGTTGATTTGGTGGAAGATGCAGTAAATGAGGAATTCGTAGGGAGTTGTATTTCAAATCCCCTTGAGGCATCACTTGTTAGTTTCACTGCTTTAAACTACCGTGCTCCTCTAGAATATGTACAGTGGTTGAATGTTGCTACATGGGTTGTCAAGTTCAAGCAACAGTTTGAGACTTTGGATCATTCAGGAAGCTCTGCTCGTGTAAAGTCATCTTTGAAAAAATCACCTTTATTGGAGCTTAAATCTCTTCCAAATCATTTGTGGTATGCGTATTTGGGTGACACTTTTACTTTACATGTTATTATCTCTACTTCACTTGATGAATTTTAGGAAAGTAAGCTGTTGTGAGTCCTTTGTGAGTACAAAATGGCTTTAGGATGGTCTATTGCATATATTAAGGGTATTAGTCCCTCAAATTGTATGCACAAAATTCTTCTTGTAAAACCCGGGTAAATTTGAACTTTTTCGGACAAAGAGCAAAATGGTAATTTTCCACTATAATGTGGGTTTAAAATTAGTATTTTTTCTAGAGCTCGGATGACGCAATAAACCTCCCCATTGAAATCGTATAGCGAAATCAAGTTGTCATGTCAATTTTTCTCGAATTCTGAGCTAGTCGGTGTTTGTACGTTTTACAAGATAATTGAGTAACAAATGACCTCACAAAGGTCCCCAAAAATAGAATTTATAAAATTTTCTTGTAATTAGATAAAAGTTCAAATAAAATTAATTTGAACTAAAATCGGGAATTAATTAAGTCATTTTGGGTTAAAAATGGACACGAAAGTAATAAACGTGCGGGACAATGTGGACCACGCAATTAAAAAGTATAAATGAGGGCTAAATATCTGAAAAATCAGAGATTCTCACCCACTTGGTTGGCTAAATCAGACATTGAAGAGAGGAAAGAGAGAGAAGAGAGAAAACCTAGAAATTCTACCTTTCTTCTCGCGATCCAAGGAGTTTTGTCAATCTGAATTCATTGAACCAAGAATTAAAGTTGGTCTACGTGACAAGGGCTACACGTACGTACCAAGAACAAAGTATTTCACCGAAGATCCAAGGAGGAGATTTTGTGAAATCAAGAGTTTTGGGGCTTGGAAGTGTTCTTGAGGTTCCCCACACTTCATCTCATGCTCCATGAGATAGGGTTTTCTCATACTTTGGCCTATTTCTATCATATGATGTTCATATGGAAGGGGGTGGGTATGTAGAATATGCATACCACTTGTTTATTGTTATGAAAATGAGGGAAAGGGTGTAAAAATGGCTTAGGCCAACTTCTAGCTTAGAATTGATATGCGGGAGTCACTTGTGTAATCCCTTGAAATTAGTTTATGTAGGCATGTTACATGTTTATATTATGCCTTGTGATTAAGTGTGATTGGCATGAGATTGTGTAATGTCATACTTGAGATTTGTGTTGGATATAAATGTTGATATATACTAGTTGATGTATTGACATGATAATGAATTTTGGTGATTATATGCATGTGATATAAATTGTCATGGAACATGTGGACATGTGGTTAAATTGCTCATTAGCATTCCTTGCGTATTGGGCATGACATTGACATTGCAATGGTGCATTACATTACATATTGCATGGGAAAAATACATCCATGGCCATGAGTATGGGTGTGTTTGTGTGCATGGTTGGATCAATCATCATACTTGGTGTTTGGTAATAGGCTCGGGAAAAGTTGGATTGAAAATCTGACTGAGTCGCATGGTTGCATGAAAGAAAAATTTGTGTCGGGTATATCAAGAAGGGCTAGACACTCCCTTGGGTGAAAGACCCAGCTACTTGGTTTATGCACTCCCTTGAGGTAAAATTGCGGAAAAGTATAATGGCGTACGGAGCCAGTGGTGTGATTCCAAAATCCGATACCCAACAAAGACACATGGTTTTGTTATATAAATTATTCATTTGAGGGATAACATCCAGAAATGAATTAGTTTTATGAAAATATGATTTTATTTCAAAATGGTCTTTGGATGTATTTCATCAAGGACAAATAGTTTACACACATGCATGACATTATGTTGTGGGACATAGTAGGCTTGGGTGAAAATGCATGAGTGAATCTCACCTTATATCATGACATGGCATGGTAGAAATTTCATCTTGAATAGCATGTTCTTGTATGAAATGGATTTATAATTGCGGTTGTTGAATGTAAACAATGCATATGCATTTAGGTAGGGAGTAGCCTCTGTAAGAAATATTCTACTGGGCATTGGCTCACCCTATACGGGAACACATTTCAGGTGCGAGGTTTATACCGGCAGAAGACTCTCATTCGGGGCCTCAAAGATGAAGAAAATTCGACTTGTGGCTTTTATAATACATTTTGTATAAACTTTGTAAAATTACAGTGTTGAGTATGAAATCGTGTGAATGGATTGTAATAGAACTTGTAGATATCAAGTTTTATGTGATAAACATCATTAGACATGGTTTGGATGGAGTTGAGATGATTTGAAATGGTTTTGAAATGGAAAAACAGTGGAAATAGGCTAAACTGGGCAGAGAGTACCGTACAGTGTACTGGTACAGTCTGGTCCAGCAAGCAGACAGTACCGATACTCTTTCCAAAACTTTGAAAAAAAATTTGGAAGGCAGACAGTGCTGGTACAGTCCAGACGGTACTAGAACTACCAAGTCCAGTGAGGAAACAGTATCGATACTCTCTCCAAAATTTTGAAATTTTAAAACTAAAGTATTGTGCTTTTGATCTTTGATTCCTTTGGTTCCAAAGATGTAATTGGACAATAAAGAGGCATGAATTGTGGTATTTTAAGCCACGATTAAAATTAAATGATTAAAGGAACACGGGTAATACGTGTGAGTAAGAATTCCGGATAATAGAATAATATTAGCGCGATGTCAGATCAAGCAGCACTCATGGGCATTTTCGCGGGTTGACGGGTCGTCAACGGGACCCCGGTCTAAGGGGTGTCACAGCTTGGTATCAAAGCATAGGTATACGAATTACCTAAAGCTTAATTGGCATTGGGTTTAGACCATTGCATTCATTGTGCAATTCATGTTATGTGCTCAACTTTTCTACATGTTATGTGCTACATGTTAGATGAATTATATGCATGATAGAAATGCATATGAAAAGGAAAACACTATAATTAAAAAACATAACCTTGGGTTTCAGAAAAAAAAAAAGGGGTGAACGGTGTAGTTCAATGTATAAATGTCTACTAGTAGATGGTACACGCACTACTAGTGAGACAAAGAGGAAAATTTTTAAGTTTTAAACTTGATCCCAATCTTAGGATACTATGTGAGTGTTCGATTGCTATTTGACATGTGTGTAGATGGAAAATCGAGAAAGAGGACGCCGAGACGGTGGGTGGAACAACCAACAAGCCTTTGTGATGGCTATTGGTGCGACGACGACTACCATTGCACAGGCTAGTGCAAGTAGGAGTCAAGAAGGCTCAAGTCACCTTCAAAAGTTCAAGGCACATCAGCCTCCAATCTTCATGGGAGGGGCGGATCTGATAGCAGCTGACCATTGGTTCCGACAAGTGGATAAGGTCTTAAGGGCTATGGAGATCACCTCCGATGCCACAAGGATAACACTAGCTAGTTTTCAGCTAGAAGAAAAATCTCAAGTGTGGTGGGATTGGGTCAAGATCTCGAAGAACTTAGAGGTAATGACATGGGCGTAGAGCTCAGGGAGCTCTTTATGGGCAAGTATTTCCCAACGACTGCTAGACATGCAAAGGCTCGGGAATTCTTAGACTTGAGGTAAGGAACGATGACGGTGATAGAGTATGTGGCTAAGTTCACTAATTTAGCCCGTTTCGCCGATGACTATGTGGTCATAGATATGGCCAAAGTGAGGAAGTTTGAGGATGGCCTTAAGTTGTCCATTCGAGGTAAAATTTTGGGTCTTCTTCTACAAGACTTAGACTCGATAGTTGTGACAGCCATGGCCATTGAAAGGGAGGTGGATGGCGCAAGGAGCATTCGGGAGTCGGGTGCTAAGGACAAGAAGAAGGAGGGTCAATCCTCTTCTTTTAGCTCGGGGTTGAGTGTCCCGACAACCATGATGCTAATTCATTTTTTAATCAGTAATCTTACATACACATTTGTTTGACTAAATTTTGTGGGTAGCTTCACTAAAAATCCTCACAAGACAACACGCATCCACTAGGATAAACCTAGCGGTTCAACGGCTTGTTGCATAAGCTAAATGCAACCGGATGACCTACGAAAAAGGCATTTAGAATAGATTTACTTTTCATCGTTATTGTATTACTAAAGACTAGCAATATTTAGGTTGGGGGTGTGATTCGTGCATAAAGTTAACAATTTTTGCTATGCCTTTTTAGACTAATTGTACTTTGATGGAGTTTAAGTAATGACATTTCAGGTCCTAAAGTGAACAAAGGCTCAAGAACAACAAAAATCACACTTGAATGTAACACCAGCACAATAGGGAACAAAATTACAAAAGGTTGGAACAAACTAAGAATGTTTGAACGTCAACCCACGTTCGAACGTCCTCTGAAATCCTATCAATACCAGCTGCTGAGACATGGCGTGTTGCAATCAACAAAGGGAAAATGCTGAGGTACTTGAGTACTTTGTTCGAACGCCAACTCACGTTCGAACGTCCTATAGAATCCTAAGAAGACTACACCACTGGAACCTAGCATGTTGAAGTAAAGAAAGAAGAACCACAGAACAGAAGTACTTGAGTACAACGTTCGAATGCCACTCCACATTCGAACGTTGTCTTGAGTGACTAAGGACCAAGTTGTTGAGTGTAAGGTCAAAGTTGTTCAAGACATATGAAAGTGACCATCACAGAGACCATAAGCCACTTGAGTGGAAGGAATCATACCCCATCTGGCATTAGAACGCCCTTAAAGCAAAGACACAGACAATGTTCAAACGACATCTCACGTTTGAATATCCTTAAAGAAAAGACAGACTTAACGTTCGAATGCCAGAGCACGTTTGAACGTCCTCTACAGACTACCTGCAAAGTAGTTGGTTCCCATGGGCGACAAACACTATTCACTCATCCTCTCTTATCTCCTACCCCCCTCCCCTTCCTTGCCTATAACTACTCCCATGTTGGGAGCTTAAAGGGCATTCTTCCTCTTGTAGAGTAAAGGGGGAACAATCTTTTTTCTTGTAAAGTAAGAGAGTGTTTAGTAATCTAGTTCTTGAATATTTCATGTTTATGTTTTCATTTTGCATTTATATCAACCATGATGGAGGCTTAGACTCCCCTTGTAGTTGAAGTCTTTTATTTACTTATGCTAAGTCTTTACATTCATGTTGTGACAATCATGATGGAGGTTTAGACTCCCCTTGTAGTTGTACTTGCTTTTATTTACAAAGTATCAAGAGAGATAGTTCATCTTTTGGTTGTTGTGGAAACCCTCCAAAAGTAACTAGCTTTCTTCTACTTTTATTGTTCATGTATTTCACTTTCTTTGCTTGAGCATCCTTCCTTCTTAGAAGAGTGAAACTCTTCCACTTTTCTAGAGTTTTACCAAAGCCGTAAAGGGTGAAAGTGATTCACTTATTTTTCATTGAAGATAAACTCTTTGTTTAGTTTGTTTCACTTAGTAGCTCCTCTACTTAGAGGGATGAGTAGCATTCACTTTTCTAGCTTTGCCAAGGCCATGAAAAGTGAGTAGTTCCTCATTCACTCTTTAGTAAGAAGTGATGAATATGTAAAGATTATCCGGAAGTTATGTTTGTGCAACTCTTTCATGCTTTAATGTTTTATATTCCACATGTTCATTGGATGATTGAATGCATCTAGCAAAGTTGAGGTACTTTGTATAACCAAGGGTTTCCTCTATGATACGGATGACTCCTGCATCGAAAGACTCGTTGGTTCAAGGCAAGCACTCTGTCTAGCTCTTCATAACAACCATTCAATCTCCACCATTTTTGCGTTTTATTCAAAGAATGGACCCTTAATGTCATGGTTGGATGTCTTGTAGAAGCACTTGCTTGTTTGTAGACGGGTTAAGTCTCGACATAGACAATTCTTGTAAACTTCTAGAAAGGTATCGGACTCATGTACCTAATTCTCACAATCCATCTTTATCTTCCGATTAACTTGTTATTGACACGGGAGTTAATTGAGTTATAAAGCACAAACATAATAAACCGGATAATCTAGTACATGTCTTGATCCTCGAGCTAAAGGGTGGCTGTTACATTTTGAGAATCTTATAATTTGTCTAGAAAATTCTTGAAAATAATCTTCTATTCTATTCAAGAAATCTCACCACTCCAAACTCTCGAAATTTCTAGTTACTTGGTCTCTATTATTGCTTACTTCAAAACACCAATCATAGTTTCCTGTAGATTCGACTCCGGACTTAACCGGATTATTATTACAACTTGACCGTCTGCACTTGGGTATACACATTTTGGATCAAGTCACACACCACCTCACCAGTTGACGACACCTCACACCCCAAGCAATGACGACATTACCACAGTGACAAGGAATATCCACAACGATACCACATCACCACCACCATGAACAACACCAAGAGCAACTTAGCAGAGAACCATTGGAACCTCGGTTTCATGCCGAAGCTTACACAGAGTCAATGCAAACCCCTTCAACACCCGGACTTAGTGAAGATGCAAACCAGAAGAAAACAGGAAAAGAGTGGAAGAGAAAAGAACACAAAAAAAAGAAAAGAAAAGGAAAAGAAAAAGAAAAGATGATTAAGAAGATTAATAGGAGTCTTGCTCTGATACCATGTTAAGATTAGGGAGGAGCTTGACACAATATGAGAAAGACAAAGAGAGGTTTTGGCTTAATCTACCTCTCAATATTGGTTTTGTATTTGTAATCACCGAACAAAATAAAAATACGAGTATACCCTTTGTGTGGTATACATATTACAATAAACATAAACCCTAATTGCATTATAGTAACTTTCATAATCGTATTATAGTAACTTTCTCAACAATATGAATGGATAACCGGTCTCATTTTCACTTGTAAAAACTTGCTGTTCGAATTTTGTTCCTTGAATGACCCTAGAAATGGAAGAGAAAGAAGAGATCAAACAAAGTCCTCCACAAGATCAGAACAAAGTAAAGCCTGATAAACAAGGTGAAACCAACAAAGAGGACAAAGTAGCTCAGTTGCTTGAAGCAACTCAATTGCAAAAGGACACGACGGAAGAGAAACATGAAAGTGAAACTGAAGTCAAATTTGACAAGCAGGAAATTGCAGGAG
This sequence comes from Ilex paraguariensis, assembly GCA_963454935.2. Taxonomy (NCBI): domain Eukaryota; kingdom Viridiplantae; phylum Streptophyta; class Magnoliopsida; order Aquifoliales; family Aquifoliaceae; genus Ilex; species Ilex paraguariensis. The sequence goes on from CAUOFW020004224.1 coordinate 17,117, forward strand.
GATAGGTTGGTGAAAGCCAGACTGATGCATCTAATAAATCGAATCTACGTGTTAAGCAAAATACCAAGACAAGAACCACTGTTCCTCGGCCATTCTCTTTGGCAATTGAGCAAAGAATGTCCAGGCAAAGGCGAAGTTCAATGGATTTTGAGTCAAAACCAGCTGCATCCAAGTCTGCCAGTTTTAATTACAGGTAAGTTTTTCTATCAAAATTCGTACTATCAAAATCAACATAAGCATGAAAAATCTTTGTTATGACTGACAATTTTACTGGATTTTTCCATAAAATTTAAATGTGGGACGGATATTAGAACAAAGTCAGTTCCTGTCAAATGTTGACTTTTATTAAACATTGAGCTATAATCAACGAAAAGCCTTTGTCTAATGGTATTACTTATCGTGTAAAGACTTTATTTTCTTGAAATTAAAGGTTCAAATCCTCCTCTCCCCTCTCCCTTCCCCCCAAAAAAAAAATTAAAAATAAATAAATAAATAAAATAACAAAAAGCAAAAAATAAAGGAAAAAGGAATAAAATGAAGGGGTCTAACATTATTCAAGGTTCCAATGTACAGGAGTCTTACTAAATCCTCACTTGGTGGTGAAAGAACCTTCGGCGCGAGGGGTGCCAGTTCAAGCAGACCAAGTAAAACAAGCTTGAAGCCCAAAGTTACAACTGGTGAGGAGGTTGACATTAAGCAGAGGTAAAAATTATTCCTAGATCATAATTTTTTTTAATTACTTTTCCTTTTAATTGCATACTAAAACTAAGTGGATTCAATGGTCTATAGCGCTGCAAGGATAATCATCCTAATATCTTATATTTTTTTTTTTTTTTTTTGTCCCCGGGCTAGCAATGCATGGAGCATCGCCCAGAAGTTCTCTATATAAAGTCTCACTAAAGAAAGCCAATGAAACTTAACCAATTTTGTGTTTCCATTGGATTGTAAATCACAGAATGGTTTGAAAACTAAGGATAACAATCAAATGAAGGAGGTTGAAAAGAAGAGACCCCAAGTCACTACGAAGGTACATGAAAAAAACAGTGTATTTCTTTGACACTTGCTGGTGTGTTAGACTAGTCAGAAATGTTTTATGTTAGACTTATGGCTACAAATATTAAGGGATCATCGTTGATTAACAAACATTTTATGACCTTTTCAAAAAAAAAAACAAACGTTTTATGAGTAAAGAAGCAGGAAGGAGATGAAGTGGAGATCAACAAATTTCGGAAGAGTTCCACATTCAAAGCATTGCCATTGCCAAGCTTTTATTAGCAAAAACTACCCAGCCAAAAACAGAAACAAAAAATGTAAGATATAATTCTATTGTTTCTGTCAGAGCAACAACTTATGAATGCAGGACAATGTAGTAGCATTCGTCACAATTAAAAGAAACTGTGAAATTTTAGAACTCCCGATGCCTCAATAAACTTAATCTTAATGTAACATAAGAAACTAGAATGCTTAAAAACGCTATGATGATGTCCCACTGATTGTTCACTCTCCATAAAATAGCCACATTTCATGAAAACAGTAGCTCTATAAAAAAAACTTATCTCCAGTAAGAAATGAAAGTTCTGGTTGGTCATGGTATGAGTTAAGTATTACCACTAAAAAATGAAAGTTACCTTGAAAGCTCAGTCAATTAATTCGTCTATGATCATAGCTGATCGATGAAACGCAGGTCCCAGAAATGAATTCCAGTTCTTCTTCACTTGGCAAACTCCATAAGACTGTGCCCAAGTCTGAAAGCAGAAAAACTAAAGAGAAGGATGGAAAGGTTCCAAAGACAGTAAGTAGCAAAATGAAGGAGAAAGTAAGCAGGCTGTTCAAAACTACTCGAAACTCTGTTAGCACTCCGAAAGAGATGGTTAAAGGGGTCATTTCAAGTGCATGATGATGTTAGATTGAATGCAAGTAAATCCTTCCTGTTTCCTGCTTGATTTACATGTCCCTTAAGAGTATGCTTTGTGGCATTTGCCTGGCACTATGTCAAGACTCGCCCTCTAAAGAGCAGACCAGTGCATGAGTTTTCTATCACTGCAGAGTCTGGGAGAGTTACATGTACGTAACCTTATGATCATGTATGAAAAAACTGTTTTATGTAGTTTGTTGGCTTATGCTTCAAAAATATATGATGATGTGGTGATTATTTACATTATATCTTCCATGAAAGATATTAAACATCGCGATTATTGTTATTTCAAGGGGGAGAGAACCTGCCGGCTTAAAGATTATGGCTTTGTTTGGTCTATTTCTAATAACCTTAAGCTGTTAGAAGGCACTAGAATGCCAAAAACCTATAGTCCCTTTCTTTTGCCCCAAATAGAGAGGATGACAACATTATTGTAATTGGAACCATTTAAAGCCCTCATCTAAGACAATGCTCCAGATTAATAAATTTTAACCTGAACCCATGCTTTGGCTCCACGGACGGCACCAGCCAGTACTGTGTCCGGAGTTTTGAACCTTGTTACTAAGAGAGAAATTGTTGTTCAAACAGTAACTGAATAATGGGGGAACCATCCACCCTGTAGGCCATAACATATTTCCGTCCATGCTTGGCTCATTCATTACATTGCGATGCCTGTCTTGTCATTTTTTGTCCCATGCTTGGTTCATTATATTGCCATGTTGAGAGTGGCACAGCTCCTTTGCTGTAACGTTTTCATAGGACAATATCGCAGCAAGGTAGACCTAAGTGAAACCAACTTATATTTAATTGATAATGGCATGTCGTCATACAGAGCTTAGAGGAAGATAACTCGTGCACACAATAGAAAAAAATAATCAAACCAAGCCAACTGACTGATCAATTTTAAAGATTTTATCGGCGGCAAACGGGAGACCGAATTGTTCCTTTAAATGATGTCATTTTACATATAAAATGATTTCATTATGTGCTTAAAATGAATTCGTTTTGAGAACAACACCCCATCCCTACTGTGCAGCAGAGGAGCCCCACCCTGTTGAGAGTCTCCTCATTTTCTGGTCAATCCAGTGTCATTGTCATATTCATATAGCATAAAACAACATTATTATAAACTTGAATTAGAATTTTACATCAAAGAGGAAAAATGATTATAAGATTGAACAGAGATCATTTATTACACTGTACATACATCAAAGGCAAAAGAAACACACACACACGCACAAATACATAATTTTTCTATCTTATTCCTCATCTTGCAGAGTCCTCCCAGTAGCATCTAGGAGGAGGGTCAAGTCAGATTATTCCTCTTTTTACACTAATTATGCTTTTGCAAAAAACTGTTGGTACCGTTACAGTTTGTCAATTGCACTGTTCGCTAGAAAGCTGCAACCATGGTCGCCGACTGTTCACCCTTTCTCTCCATTTCTTCCGCATCTTCATCTTCCTCTTCCTCAGCTTCCCACATGAAGTGCGCGTACCATCCCAAAACCGTACTGTCATTTCCATGAGCAAAAACATTAGGATTCGAATTAATAACTCAGATCTAACCAGCATAGATGAGAGACAGAGACAGAGAGTTGGAATAAAATCATTGAATTGAACTATGAAATTTTGATTCAGAAATCTTGAAAGAGATAGAGAGATGTACCAGTCATCAGGGGAGGCGTGAACAGCCTGATCAAAGTATGATTTGGCTCTATCTTCGTCTCTATGTGTCTCCCAAATCAATTTTCCATATAATGATAGCACTTCTCCATCTCCAGGACTCGCCAATATAGCTCTACCGTAGTACTCTTCCGCTTTAGCCGTATCTTTTTGCACCTTTACGTAACAGAGAATGAAAATCTCAAATATACATCAAGTGATCTGAGAATAGACTGAAAAGTAAGCAGGTGATTTTGAAGTGTACCTCATGCAAGTATTTTCCGTAGTTTCTAAGCAGCATAGAATTTGTAGGATTTGACTTCAGCAGCTCCTGATAATATGCCCCGATCTTGCTCTGATCGGAGTTTCCACCACCGGTTCCGAGTTCGCCGCCACCGCCGGACTTCCGGTTTTTACCACCTCCACCGCCTGGAAATCCTAGTTATTCAACCGGAATCGCACTTGCCGGCCAATCTTCTTTATAGTTCCTCCGATCAAAATCTCTCTCCGCCAAAGTCAAAGATCCAATTCCTCTAAAAACCACCTCGTCATCGTTTTCTACATACTCTTCCTCCCGTATTTTCAGCGATCCGATGCCGCTCAACTTCGAGAACTTACAGGAAGCCTCAGTTTCCAATCTGACAACATCTGTTTCCGACAAAGCCCTTCGCATAACGCTTCGACGATTGACCTCCAAACGCAGACCAGTCTTCGGAGAAGAAAAGTGGTTTTTCTCGCCGGAAATGGAGTCGTGAACGGAGAGAGAAACTCTCGGTGAACCGCCCAATAACGAAGGAAGAACCGGGACTGAACCGGTTCGCACAAGAACGGCTTTCATGGTATCGAATCGGACTGGTTTGTTGTCCTCGGCACTTCACCGAAGATTTTAGTCAAAGCGCTTCGTTTGAGTCTGTATGGCGGATCTTGTTTATATTGCTGGGTGGACACAGTTAGGTCAGTGACGGCGTTGACCTCGAGTAAATGTTAAACGTAAACGGTTGCGAATATATGAAAAATAATCCATTAAAATATATATATATATAGAAAAATGATCTCGTAGTGACACGTGGAGTTTTGCAAGTGATGAGGGCTGCTAATGAAGAGGCGTCACCGCTGGAGACGGCTTTTAGTGTGAGCTTTTTGAGTAATGCTAGACAGACTTAAAACACAGACTTAAAATACAGACTTGATGATGTGGCTGCTGATGTGTACCAGTCATGTCATCCAAAAAAAAAAAAAAAAAAATTTAAGATGAAATCTCAGGTTTAACGTTCCATCTTCCTTCTTCCCTCCCTGAAACCCTCCCCTTCCCTATGCCAAAACTTGCCCACAGAACAAAGAGTGCCACCGACATTTGCTTTCTTGGATTTCATTTGCATGCGTGTGGTACTGCTCAGCAGTCCAAATCTATGTCACAGTAGATATTTTTTTTTTTCCATTCGATCATTTCCCTGAAAAGCTATCACAGATTCTAAAGTATGCAAAGGTATTGATGACGAAAAAGCTCATAAATATCTCATCTTTAGTACATCTAAGCTTTTCTAACACCCTCTGTTTTTTTTTTTTTTTCGCTCTGTAGGTCCACGAATTGCCACAAGAGATGCTAGGCCGATCAACTTTGGGACTGTCCATGTGGTTGCTCAACTTTTGAATTTCACAACTCCGGCAATTGACATTGGCCACCAGCACATTCGTCTTTCGAGAGCTTCGATCACGCTTCTCCTCCCCTCTTTACCTCTTCGCTGGAATATATAATCGTTCGAAGCCTTGGAGTAAACAATTGTTTCGATCAAGATTTTTTTAAGTGTCCCCATCTTGGTAAGTGTCAAACAACTTATTTATCATTGCTTCAAATGAATTTGACCAGTAGCTCCAAATTTTCTACGCCATAAATCCGAATTTTTGCTATTAATGATTCGGCTTGCAGAACCTACACAACATGCAACACATGAGCTAATCAGGAAAAATTAGGCATGAATTACATGAGGCACCACACATTAAGCATTGAATTCAACACAAGAAGTCAATACACATTCAACTACAAACACCATACACGGAGTACAGGAAAGAGAGTTCCTTTTTAGTTTAGAAACACAAAGCATTAAAAAATACTCGAAATATAGATCCTGAACATAAAAAATAAAGTTTACTCATTTTTTCCTTTGTTGGTTTACTGTTACAGCATATTGCTTTTTTGTTATGAATTTCTCAAGATTAATTATGTCTATTGTTTTAGGATGTCTTAGATGTGAATTCATTGAAGAACTAATTTTCTTATAAGTTTATTACATCTTTTTTACTTTTTAATATTCTATCCATTTATTTTTGTTAGTGATTTTGGAGCATAAACATGTGGTGTTCAGGCATATATTGTGGTTAAGAAATCTCTGATTAATCAAAGAGGCACTTGGTGGGGTTAATTCTTTTTTAGAATGGAAGGAGAATGTTCAAGTAGTTTGCAAATGATTGATAAAAATGTTGAGACTAAAATACAGAATGTGGTCAACGTAGATGAGCCTAAGGTTGGGATGATGTTTGAAAGTGAAAAAGAGTTGTTTGACTATTACACAGATTATGGTAAGCAATTGGGGTTCCCAGTTAAGATAAGATCATCAGGAAAAGGAGATGATGGTGAGTTGAAATATTTGACGATTTGTTGTTCCCGATCAGGAAAGTCAGAGTGCAATTCTAAAAATCCTTTCAAACCGCGTCCAAGTATCAGAACAGGTTGCAAGGCAAAGGTCCTAGCAATTTTATGTGCTGATAGAAAGTGGCGACTGAACACTGTCATGCTTGATCATAACCATGAGGTTAGTCCAAGCAAAGCTCGATTCTTTTGTTGCAATCGAGTGATGGGACCAAATGTGAAAAGGAAGCTTGAATTGAACGATAGGGCGGGGATTAGAATAAATAAAAATTTTAATTCATTTGTGGTTGAAGCAGGGGGCATGAGAATATCTCTTTTTTAGAGAAGGATTGTAGAAACTACATTGATAAAATAAGGCGTTTACGGCTTGGGGAAGGAGATGCTTCTGCGATACAAAATTACTTCTTAAAGATGCAAGGTGAAAATGCAAACTTCTTTTATATAATGGATTTGGATGATGAGGGTCGGTTAAGGAATGTGTTTTGGGCTGATGCAAGGAGTAGGGCTGCATATGAAGAATTTGGTGATGTTATTACATTTGATACAACATATTTGACAAATAAGTATGACATGCCCTTTGCTCCATTCGTAGGAGTTAATCATCATGGGCAGTCAACTTTGTTTGGATGTGGTTTGATCTCTAGTGAAGATACGGAAACTTTTTGTTGGTTATTTCAATCATGGCTTGCATGTATGTCTGGGAAAACTCCATGTTCTATAATAACTGACCAAGATAAGGCCATGAAGAAAGCAGTTGAGATTGTTTTCCCAAATGCTAGGCATCGATGGTGCCTATGGCACATCATGAAGAAATTACCTGAAAAGTTGAGAGGTTATAAGCAATATGAATCCATCAAATTTTTCTTGCAAAGAGCCGTTTATGATTCATTGAGTTGTATTGAATTTGAGGAAAGTTGGAATGGAATGATTGATAAGTACAAGCTACATAACAATGACTGGTTGAGTGAGCTGTACAGTGAGAGGCGTCGTTGGGTGTCAATCTTTGTGAAAGATACTTTTTGGGCGGGAATGTCTACCACACAACGAAGTGAGAGTATGAATTCATTCTTTGATGGGTATGTCAACTCTAAGACTACCTTAAAGCAATTCGTCGAACAATATGAAAATGCTTTGAAAAGTAAGGTGGAGAAGGAGAACGAGGAAGAATCTAAGTCTTTCTCTTCGCAAGTCCCTTGTGTGACCCATTATGACATGGAGAAACAAGTTCAAAAGGTTTACACCATCTCAAAATTTAAGGAGTTCCAAAGGGAATTGACAGGGAAGATGTATTGTGATTTGACTTCGGTCAAAGTGGATGGCTTGATTTCTGAATATGACGTATGTGAGGATATCATGACTGCAGAGAAAAGAAAGAGTGCAAATTTCAAGGTTTTGTTTAATGAAAAAGATTGTGAAGTGAAGTGCAATTGTCGCTTGTTTGAATTTAGAGGAATATTATGCAGGCATGCCGTGACAGTGTTAATCCGTAGAAAGATTTACTTACTTTCTGATAAATACATCGTACAAAGATGGAGGAAGGATGTGAAAAGATGTCACACAAAGATTAAAATTAGTTATGACTGTTGGAGTGCCACACCCGAAGCACAACGATTAGATAAAATGTGCAATGCTTTTAATGAGGTTGCAGACTTAGCAGTAGATTCTGAAGATAAGTGCACATTTGTGATGGATTGTATACATGATCTAAAGGAGAAATTACAGAAATACAAAGGTGGTTCTACAAGTTATGAACCAAGTCCCAATTCAATTGTCGATAGAAGCTCTGGTGGTAATGTAAATGATATATCAAAGGAGAAGAATATACTTACTCCATTGACAGTTCGAAGTAAAGGTCGTCCACCATTTAAAAGGAAGCAATCAAAAGTGGAGCAAGTTGCTAGGAAAAAGAAGGAAACGAAAAAAAGAGGGTATCTCATGGAAATTATACCACTAAATTAAAATTATTCATATTTTTTGTAACATTTGTTATTTAATATTTAATTTATATTTTGTAGGATTCCCTCCCAACTAAAAGTGATGTCATTGGTCACATTGATGGTCAACCCACTAGTAAAGTGGTTGACGTACTTGGAACACAAGAGAACATTGTTGTGAAGGTATGACATAATCATCATTTTTGGAATTGTAATATATTTTTTTAATGTAATGGTTAATTTCATACTTGGAATTAACTGTAATGTAGGATTCAAAAACTATCCAAAGTGTTAATGTTGCCGAAAGTGATGGTCAATACTACAATTTGCCTCTTTATAATGTAAGTTGTGAAAGTTTATTTATAATTAATATATTATAATTTTGTAGTAATCTGTTGTAATTTTGTTATCACAGAACAATTTGACCTTATTATGGGGAGTCACTCAAAGAGGTCATGACAACCAATCATATGGGATGGAAAATTATTTCATGGTTAGCAATCTGACATTAGTTTTAGAAATTCTATATCTTTTTTGTTGTTTATACTACAATGTCAATTTATGAAATTTCTTATTTTTTTTGGTTTAGAATAATCAATATCATCCTTGGAATGGTGAATATGACATGCAACATATACCTTCTTTTAGCTAAAAAGAAGTAAGTAGATTTGGTAAGTCTTTCTCATTTATTCAAGAGTTGAGTTTTTATTTTTTTTCTTATGACAGGTATGTCAAGGAGGAACCCTGTTGTCAAGATGTGCAAGATGAAGATTGTAGTATTTTGTGTCCTTGTGTTACCCAAAATTGAGTTGTTCTATTATTTTTGGATACTCATGATTTTACAATAGGACTTAAGGGTTGGATTTTGCAGCAACAATTTTATTTTAAACAATTGTTCAATGAATTATTTGTTGAAATTTTTTTTGTTTCAAACATCTGATCTTTGGGAATGGTTCCTTATAATTAAAGGACAACTAACCAATTTTGCTATAATTTATGGGGACATGTGAATAGAGCAGTCTGGTTTGCTTGATTATCCGATTCAGATCAATGCTGACTCTGAAGTGATGGTTGGCACGGTGATGAAAGGGCATGTAAGGTTTTTGCGAACTGGGTTGTACATAATGGTTGTTCTTTTGATAAATTTGAGTAATTAATGTAAAGGCAGGCATGTCTGCTTTCAAATTTTTGTAAAATTTTTGGTATCATGAAATAAAGTGTTGATTTGTTTGAAAAATAAAATGGGGACATGTGATTTGTTTCCTAGTCGATTCAACGATGATGTTATCAAACAGTGTCAGTTATTGAGCAAATGGAGTGATATGTGCTGGTATATGGTGAACATGAGTCTTGGTCCTGATCTTGGAGGGAAACCCTTGGAGGATTTTCCTGAACACTGGTTGGTTCACCACACAACAATTCTCTTTAGACGTCATATTCCACAACAGAATGAAACAGTGTGAGTGCTTAACCAATGATCCTTATGACTCCTAGCTTTGAACTAGGAGTCTTAAGGATGAGATCACTTGGCATTACAAAGGCAAAAGTTAAGGATGAAAACATAGTGTACAATTTGTTTCTGGAACATGGTCATGACCCTTAAGGATGGCAGCACTCTTAACCAATATTTAAAGTTCCATAATCATGGCCAATTTAGCATCAAAAAGGCAAAAGTAGTATAATTTTTTTCATTACTCTTCCACTACCAAATTGAATAAGTTCACAAACAAAATACAATCAGAAACTCATACTTAAGCAACAATACTACTGTCTCCCAAGTTGAATGAGTACACAAAGCATACAATTTCACAAATCACTTCTTCTAAGGCAGCAATAAGGTAGTAACTTAATTCTGCATAACAAATCGACTTCACCGTGTTGTCTCGTTGACAAAGCATAAATGTCCCAAACAAAGTGACTTTTACTAGACAATTCATCGAACAGTTTGTGAACGCAATCAATTGTAGCTTCCCCCTCCTTACTTGAGTGGAATGGGTATGCTGTAATCTTAAAGCAACAAAGAAAAAAAAAGAGATGGAAAGCCGTAAAAATGTATGGGCTCCGGCAAATGTCACTGTGACTCCGGCTTCGACTGTGGAGAAAACCCAATTTTTTGGGTTCAATTTGTTTTTAAACCGAAAGGGAACCAAACATAAGATGAGACATTAAGAGTAAAAACCAATCCACTAGCCAAATGGGTAACCACTTGAGCAACTACATGGACAGTCCAAAAGTTGATCGGTGGCACTCTTTGTTCTGTGGGCAAGTTTTGGCATGGGAAGGGGAGGGTTTCAGGGAGGGAAGAGGGAAGATGGAACGTTAAACCTGAGATTTCATCATAAATTTTTTTTTTTTTTTGGATGACATGGCTAGTACACATCAGCAGCCACATCATCAAGTCTGTATTTTAAATCTGTCTAGCATTACTCAAGCTTTTTTATGCGTGGACTGTAAGGGTGTATACGTGTCACGTATAAACCGTGAATTGCTTGCCACGTGGAAGCATGTGGCAAAGGGGTCCATTTCACTGTACGGCTTCGAGTGCTGCTTCCTTGGGACTCTCGTATGAGTACCATTACCATTAGGTCTCCCTCGCTATTGGAGGAGCCATCACCGGTGGGCCGAAAAATAATCAATATATTAAGTAATCACTAAATTTAATAAAAATATATGTATTTATGAAAAATTCAAATTAAATATTTATTGAAATATAATATAAAAATTGAAATATTGAATAAATGGAAAATCAAATTTTACAAAATTCAATAACCACGTAATATTATTGAAAAATAAAAATTTGACCAAGAAATTTAATAACCACATAATATTATTAGGATCTAAAAATATGAGTTAATTTACTAATTTAATGATATGATCCAATAGAATTATTACGACAATACATCTTGGACTTCTTGTGAAGACTCGCCTGACATATCACGAGGTCAGTAAATGTCAAGTCTCAAAAGGCATAAAAGCAAGTAAATATTGGGTATAATCATTCAATAAAATAGAACTCATTTTCTATCAGACTAAGTGACTATGTTATTACATGAATGAGTAGTTATGAATTTGTATGGGCTCACTTAATAGACTTATTTGTTTATGGGAAATGAAGTGTTCACCAAAAAATTTTACCAAATTTTTGAATTCTAAGTGATGTGACACAATAATAGTCATTTAATAGTTGATGAGAGTTTGTGGGATATATTAATCCTATGATTTATATTGATTTGAGATTTAAAATTTGGTAAAAAATTTAGGGTATATAACATTTTTGTTTGTTTGTCAGTTGATGGTTACACTGCGTAATACTGCAGACATGGTGTATCAATTACCCCCAATATTTTTTCACCAATAGCACTGTTAAATTGTGACACCGCTGTTTTTAAAAACAGAACAGAGCATTACTCAGTTCAGAGCCATGTACAGAGAACGCTATAGGTTGATTGGCTCAGCTTACTGCCCACAAGTGAGGAGGAAAAGAAAGGTCAGTAAGAAAGAAGTCAAATAATTGGGTGGAAGCAGTACACAGAGTGTAGACGTCAAGAGCACATTTGTTTCCTTCTTGAAGGGGCGGCCCAAGCTAATTTCGGCCCTAGGTAAAAATATACGACGAGGTTGTATAAATATTTATTCAGTAATAATAGTAATATTAAAAATTTATTAATATATATTTATTTATACATTATTTGTTTTGTCTTTTGAAATATAATATATTAATTCAAATTTTACAAATAAAAATTGTGTTAATCGAAGTCAAATACGGAGATTAAATACAATAATACATACTATTTGTTTAAGATAAAAGAGAAACATAATTAAAAATTAGGTTGACTAGTAAAATAATTTTTTTATAAATGTATATAAAATAAGAATTTATACAAGTTGATTAGTCCTAAAATAAATGAGATATTGTTAGATATCATAGAGAAAAAGAGCAATTTTTAAATAAAAAATGTTAGTAAGACAACTATGGTTAATCAATCTAAGATAGCTAGTGTATTATTTCTACTCACTCTATTTTATAGTCATCTTATGTATCGTAACCCAAATTATTAAAAAATGACCTCAAATTTAACTTATACAAATATAAAATTATTATTCGTACATATTATACGATAGACAATTAATTTTGATAGACAATTAATTTTAATAAAAAGACTGCAAAATGATAATATATATAATATAAATATCGGGTGAGATAAAAAAATAAACTGAACTTTAGGGGCCTAAATTTTTTAAAAGAGATTCTAAAAATTTTACAATAATGCTAGTTGCACTTAATTTGAGGATTAAGTACATTAATAGTAATTTGTGTTTAAACTTAGCATTCACTATTAATTCAATAATTAAAATATATTAAGTATTTAAATTATATTTTAAAATAATCATTATTTATTTTTTTTTGGGCCCTAAATTTTTCTTTCAATTTGGGGCCTAGGCAATGGCCTAAGTGGCCTAAAGGTTGGGCCGGCACTGCCTTCTTGATCCACAGTCAGGCCCCATGCAATGTCGATTTGGCATATCGATGGTAACTAGTGTTCTAAAATGGTTTCTTCAAAAAAGACAGGGAGAAAAAAATACATTATTTATGTTAATTAAGCCCCCAAATTATATTTCATGTTAATTTAACTCTTAAATTATGACATTTGTATCGATATGCCTTTCTATCCAAATTCGTCATTAGGCAGGACAAAATTCCCCAAATACATAACACGTGGCCCCTGAATTATTCTCTAATCCCCAACTCACATGACGCGCATGTGATGAATTATGTTAAAATTAATCGTGAATTTGAATAGAAGAGTCACATTGACACATATAGTATAGTTCAGGAATTAAATTGACATAAAATATAGTTTAATGACTTGATTGACACAAAATATAGTTCAAAAATTTGATTGACACAAATGATAGTTCAGAGATCAAATAAATAGTTAATTCTTTAATTTTTTTATTTTTTGAGCTGAAAAATTCACCCGCATTTACACTGAACTGATAAATATATTTAATGTGTAACTTTCGCACTTAAATGAATTGAGTTTATCTGCATTATATTTTTATTCAATTTTACTTAATTTTAGATCGTTTACCATGAATTTAAGTAGGTCCTACTATTTAAAAGTGGGTGATCTAATAGTAAAATTGAGAAAAAAAAAAAGTATAATAAACTTTACGTTATCTTTTTCACCGCCCTACCCCCAGTTTTCCCTCCTGCAAAATTAGTTTTGATACCTCATGCCCGACAGAGCAGAGTCCAAACTATGTAGTCATTCAGTGCTCCATATTCTTCTACCAGATCACCCTTCCTGGCCATGGCATCGCATCTAATAGATATTCCAATCCCACATATATGGCTTTAGGAAACAATGCATCTTTCTGCAAAATTGTTGGGGGTAAAGGGACTGGGTTTAGAACGGTGTAGATCTATCATTAAAAAGGGGAGTATAAGATAAGGTGGACTTACTAATTTCATACAAGACAATTTAATAGAATGTTGATGAATATTTATGAGACGGAATAACGTCCATCCAAAATTTCAAATATAAACATTGTATTAGAATCAATTTATCACAGTTTCGCAATTGAAAAATTTTAAGTGTAGAACTATCGTGGAGAGGAGGACCCACCTGACCTTATCCTATCTCGACCTTGGTATTTAAATGGGGGATTCACACAATCGATAAGATGGTAACTCATTTGGTTTAACTATCATACTATTTATCACGATCTCACAATTCAAAACTTTTAAGTTAATATATAAAAAATCATGTAAGATCCTATAATCTAATATACCATCACTTACCTAATCGATGTGAGATGTGACACAGTGTTGTTATACCACTTGTAAGAGAAACCTACGTTCCAAAACCAGAGCTGGGTTACACTTGATGGAATGAAGTCGCATATGGGTTTTGTTGATTCTTTTTTTCTAACGGTGTGTGTATGGGAGAGAGGAGAGAGAATCGCTTTCGGAGGAGACATAAGGGAATAAAAATAAGGTCGTTTACGTGAGTCCTCACGGCTCACGTTACGATCCATCCCCTTCTGCCCCCATTCCCTTGTGTTCCTTATGTTCCCTTCCCCATACCTTTCCCCACTTTCCTTTCTTCGACACCAGCCCCAAGTTATCTTTCCTTCACTTGAGGACCACCTTTCCCCATGTGATGCCAAATTCAATGGCCTTTTTTTCTTAGGATTTCTACTTGGAAGGCCTGGCCCATGTGATCTCAAGTGAACCGAACTTTCCTGTTCTTGCCAACTGTCACTTGTCTCTATGAAAAAACATATATACAACTCATACCTAAAAGTACGATAAAACATAAAATTCGAATGTTCAAAAAATAGATTTTATTATATTAAATAATAATTTTTTTTTCATTTATTTGATTACATCATTTAAAATCTATGTTCATTATTTCTTAAAAATATCAACAATTGTTTTTTTAAAAATACATAATTTGACAAAATTTTCTAAGTATATATATACTATCATATATGGATAATATTTAAAATAAAAAATATATTAAATTATAAATTAATTAAATATTAAAATAATTGGGCATATGATAGAAATAAGTAATGTAATGTTTTTGAGAAAAAAATATATAATAGATAAAATTCAACTTGTGAGCTTTCTTAATATATAGTAGTCATAACATGTACCTGAAGGCATGATAAAACATAAAATTCAAGTGTCCCAAAAAATCTATCCCACTATACTAAATAATAATTTTTCTTTCCTTAATTTCTTTCATTACATTATTTAAAATTTATGTTTATCCATTATTTCTTAAAAAAATCTACATTTTTTTTTCAAAAAGTAATTTCGATAAAAAATTTTCAACATATATATACTATCGTGCATAGATAATGTTTGAAATAAAAAAATATATTAAACTATAAATTAATCAAATATTAAAATAATTGGACATGTGATAGAAATGAGTGACATGATTTTTAGGGGGCAAAATATGTATGAGATAAAATTCAACTTGTTAGTTATTTTATATATATAAATATATAGACTTGATCAATCACAACCATTGAATAGATAATGAGTCATAATAAATTTTAAAATCCACAATGAAATCAATTGCAGTAATTAATCAAATCTACATTTTAA
>CAUOFW020004225.1:34144-47830 GCA_963454935.2 Ilex paraguariensis
AAAAAAAACTCTACTATCTTTCACTTAGCTTTGTAATTATACACTTTTACTTATGCTGAAACTTTATTTTGTATTTTGCACTTGTTTGTGTTAGACTTATTTCTCTTGAATTGCTGTGTTTTGAACTTGTTTATTGTGAATTAATGTGTGGTTAAGTTTGTTTTTGTTAAAATTAGAACCTATATTGTTAAAATTAAGAAGACTAGTTCATATGAATCACAGTGAAATTAGGTTAATATTCCTATGTTTTGTAGAAATATTCTTAATCTGATCACGCGGGATTTTCATATTTTAGTTGTGTATTATCTTAATATTTTTATTGAAACTTAGTCTTAAAAGCACAATTAGATTTCTTTATTGATAAAAACCTTGTGAAATATTATACTCTTTGCATATATAGTGGAGATGTAAAACCTATTGCAGATTTTGAACCAATCTTTCTTAGAGAGATATTCTACATCTACTCAAATACAAATCTTCGATTCAGTGGTAAATTTGTCTTGACTAATCTCATTATCTTTGTTTTAATTAACACTGATCAAATTGTATTATTAGCATTGTCCTTAATTATCATATAGAAATTGTACACATATATCATTTCTGGAAAATGATCTTAGGTCATGCTTGATTAACTTACCTTTGCTATCTAATTTTCTTGCACCCTTGTCTAACTCAGCAAGATANATTATTAGCAGTATCCTTAACTTTCATGTAGAAATTATACAGATATATGATTTCTGGAAAATGATCTTAGGTCATCTTTGATTAAATGTTGAGCCTTGACCATTTCTTTTACAAAATTATATCCTTAATCGGCCATGATTGAGCCTAACAGAATACAAATTCTTTTCTTGAACTCCAAGAAACACCCGAGCCAAATAAAAATATATTAAACCTACCTTGCTATCNGATTGAGCCTAACAGAATACAAATTCTTTTCTTGAACTCCAAGAAACACCCGAGCCAAATAAAAATATATTAAACCTACCTTGCTATCTAATCTTCTTGCACCTTCTTTTAAAACAACAAAATACTGAAAGGCAAACGAAGAAGAAAGGTAGAAAAGAACAAAGAAAGGCAAAAGAAGGTGTGACACCCCAAAATCCGGGGGTCCGTTGATTACCCATCAACCCGCTGAATACCCGTGAATATCGAGTAATTCGATATCACGCCATTGTGCCCCATTTACCGGGAACCATAATTTTGACGAAATTTGGGCAAAGTCTCCTTTGTATGAGAAGCTCTATCCAAAACTCGACCTGTGCAATCATATAATAACAAGACCTATCCGAGGTCCAATATTCAACAATGACCACACCTGGTCCATTTATAAGTAAACATTGGTCACACCGGGTCCAATTATCCATATTTATATCAAAACATGCAAGGTTAGTTTAACAATAGTCTATATACGTTCTATTACAATTATTTGCAAAAGATTACATGCCCAAAACATTATTTCCACAAATGTTTTACATTAACACAAAATAAAGCCACAATCCGACCTTCTTCAAACATGAGGATCCAAGTGAAGGTCATCCACCAGCATGTATCCAGAACCTGAAATGTTTTCCCGTATAGGGTGAGCCACGCTCAATAGAGTAATTCTTACAGAGGCTACTCCCCACCTAAAGTGCACATGCAATGCTCACATATAACATTTCATATTCACATCAACATTCCAAGTAAGAATATGCATTCAATGTTGGAATTTATCATGTCATGCCATGAAATGAGATGAGACTCACTCATGCAAATCAACCCGAGCCCTTCCCAGCTCCTCAACACATGCAAGTGCCAATGTGTATGGAATCGTCATTTATGTTGCACATCAAATGACTTTTACCAACCTAGGGTCTTTGTATGGGGTGGATGTTCATGGGCTTACACCAAGGGTCTCCAACCTACTCGGAATTTATGGACTTCCACCAAGGGCTCCGCGTACACCCACACACTTCATGGGCCAAGCCAAGGGAGTGCGTATCCCAATCACCGGGCCTTGCACCCGAGGGATCTTCTAGTCCCTCCTTGCTAACCCCAACCCTAATCACCATGCAACCTGTGCGACTCGGCCAAGTCTTCGACCAAGCTTAATGGAGTCCACTCGTCATCCACCAAGTGTGGTGTTGACGACAACCATGCACACACCCACATGATGCGATGTTACCGTGCATATGCAATATGATGTCCCATTGCACAATTATAACATATTCAATATGCTATGAAAGACATATGAACAATCTCAACATATCATGGTAAGTTATGTTCTAAGCATATAGCTACCATATTTGTCACAATGTCAATATATCATAACATGCATATACCAACAATTACATTTCCAATCATAAATCATGTCATAAGCCCATGATTTCACTTCACCACATCATCCAAGCATGTTATAGCATAATCTCATGCAATTAACACACTTTATTTCACATAGGCATTTTCTCAAACACCTTAAAGGCACTCAAGTCATATAATCACATAACACATTCCAAGTCACCACATAGCTCAAGAAATCACATTAAGTGATTTTTACACAACCATTTCCACATAATACCAAGTCTCAAGAAAATTACAGAAGTAACTTCCACATACAAAACTTAAAGTNTCACATTAAGTGATTTTTACACAACCATTTCCACATAATACCAAGTCTCAAGAAAATTACAGAAGTAACTTCCACATACAAAACTTAAAGTAGAAATTTTTCCAAGCAAATTCTATTCCCAAATCTTCACTTTCATAATCATAGGCAAGTGATATCACAATTTTTAGGCCAATAACACACTTAATTACAAAGGCACAATATAACACATAAAAGCCCATGTAGTAGCCTACATAACAACCTAAAAATAGTCCGCAAAAATAGTCCACTTTTCGGTCCGAAAATAGTCTACTTTTCCGTCCAAAAATAGTCCACTTTTTCGTCCAAAAACAGTCACAATTTCAGTCCAAAAATAGTCACAATTTTAGTCCAAAAATAGCCTACAATTTAGGCACTAAACAGCCCAAAATCAGCCCCTTAAATAGCCCAAATTCAGCCCCTCAACAGCCCCTTAAGATAGGAATAAAATCAAAGTAGGAAGAACCGTACCTCAATAGAAGTGTAAAGAACTTCTATAACACCAAAACAACCTCAAAACTTTGATTTTCCCCAAAGTCTCCTCTTGGATCTTCGGTGAAACCCACTCTTTTTGGTACGTACGCGTAGCCCTCATCGAGGAGATGAACTTTAGCTTTTGGTTCGAGTTGATCTGAGCGACGAAACTTCAAAGATCTGAGGTAGAAAGCTTGAAGAACTTGAAGTTTTCTTCTCTTTTCTTTCCTCTCTATGGCCGGCCAAACAAGACTCAAAATGAGTGAGAAAATATCTGATTTTTCAGATATTTGCCCCTATTTATACCCCCTTAATGTGTGGTCCAAATTGCACCGCATAATTTCGACTTCCGAATCCTTTTTTTCGTCCCGAAATGATCCATTATATCTCGGATTAAATTTAAATTAATTTTATTTAAAATTTTATTCAATTATAAGAAAATTTTATAAATTTTATTTTTTGGGGACCTTTGAAAGGTCATTCGTCATCCAATTGTCTCGTAAAACGTGTAAAATTTGACTATCTCGGAATTTGACGAAAATTGATAGGGCAGCTCGATTTCTCAATACGAATCCAACGGTGAGCTCTGTTGCATCATCCGAGCTCTAGAAAAATATAGATTTTAAACCCGCATTATAGTGACAAATTATCATTTTCCCCTTTTTCCAAAAAAAACAAAAGAGAAAAAATTTAAATTTTTCCCAGGTTTTACAGAAGGATCCCAGTCAAAAAAAAAAAATTTGTAAAAGAAAATAGAAAGAAAGAAAAGAGTCAAGAAAGTGAAAAATGGAAAAAATAAAAGAATAAACATGCAAAGTCTCAGAAAAATAGAATAAGGGGTGCCATAATACTAAAAGATAGCATTTGAAATCCAATGACGTCATTTCATACACCTTAGACCCATGACCACATTACAACCTTACTAAAGTCCTTTTTGATTCCAAAAATCATATATTTTTATTTCTAAAAAGAAAAATGTTAATAGTATATTTAATATAGTGTTAATATTCTTTCATGAGATTATGTCAAATTCCAATTTTATTCGAATAACTGCTCTTTTAATTAACTACATGTGAAATTATTTGCTTTGTTAACTGTATTCCAATCACATGTAGATTGTGAGAATAGTCACTATAACAAGTGTGTTCTTTGTGCTGAGTGTATTCCAGGAAAGGACTGACATCAAAACTACCATGAAAGATGGTAACGATTTTTGAAAATAAAGAAATCACTACACACACACACAAGTTTTTATAAAAAATATATAGATAATGTTACAACTAATATATGTTACTCTTATAGTGACCACAGAAGGACGTATCTTGATAAGACATANTTATTCGAATAACTGCTCTTTTAATTAACTACATGTGAAATTATTTGCTTTGTTAACTGTATTCCAATCACATGTAGATTGTGAGAATAGTCACTATAACAAGTGTGTTCTTTGTGCTGAGTGTATTCCAGGAAAGGACTGACATCAAAACTACCATGAAAGATGGTAACGATTTTTGAAAATAAAGAAATCACTACACACACACACACAAGTTTTTATAAAAAAATATATAGATAATGTTACAACTAATATATGTTACTCTTATAGTGATCAGAGAAGGAAGTATCTTGATAAGACAGACGGAATATTGAGTTAATTGTACATGTGAAAAATATGAATTATTAATTCCTAATTACTGAAGTTTGTAGGTAGCTTCACTGGAATCACCTACGGGTTTAAAGGCTTATTGCATTTGCTAAATGCAATCATGAAAAAATCTACGAAAATTATTTTACCTCTGTTTGTATTATATTTTTATAATTTACTAGGGACTAGTAAAGTCTAAGTTCGGGAGTGTGATTAACCTTAATTAGTATATAAATCAAAAAAGTTAATAAGTCAAATTAATAAGATAAAATAACCAAAAACTAGTAATTAAGGTCAATTAGGGTTTGTGCGGGAATTAGGGTTTTATGTGTGTTATGTTTAAAATTTCCAGGGTTTGATGTAGAATTACTACAAAATGTAAGGAGCAAAGTATGAAGGATTGAAACAATGAAGGAAGGAAGTGTAATTTGATATTCCAGCAAGGTCCCACCATCCGGACGGTGGTGGTGGCGTCCGGACGATCCCCATTGGCGGCTGAACTTATCCTGATTCCTCCAGCTTGCTTCCTCCTCTATATAAACACATACAAGCCTCCATTTTCAAAGGCCGGACGCCAAGAGCTCTAGAGAAGTTCAAGAGAGAAAAAGAAAAAAAGAAAGAGAGAAAGAAAAATTGCAATCCGGTCCGTCATACACTTCAATCTAAATCCTATATTTTTACATTTCTGTTATATCTTTCTATTCGGATAATTGAACTACCACCACTTTTTTTGTCGTAACCAATAATAAAGGTGGTTGTGTTTCAGTCATTCCTTGTGAAAGACATTTTAGGATTTGTATGTTAATTTTAGTTGTAATGAAAATTGCTCGCACTCCTTGCTTGTCTGTACCAATGGGGCATGAGTAGTTACTTATATCCTCTAGTGAGAGGTAAACATATATACAATATTGGTTAACTTCTAAAAATGCTGATGTTTAATATATTAATATATATATATATATATATATATATGTATGATATGCTTCATGCATTATACAGTAATGTATGTAATTTTGATGTTGTGCCTGAAATTATGACATCACTGCATCATGAACATGCCGGTGGAATATCTATGGTGTTCCTATCGGTATGGTTTATCCTCCACCGAAACGCTAAGGATGTTCTACTGATGCATGGTACAAAACCTAAATGATCCTCATGAATGGCGTGTGACTTGATCCAAAATATGTACACCCAAGTGCAGGCGGTCAAGTTGTAGTAATAATCCGGTTAAGTCCGGAGTCAAATCCAGAGGGAACTTTGATTAGTGTTTCGAAGTAGCAATGGTAGAGACCAAGTAACTGAAAACCTTGAGAGTTTGAAGTTATGGAATTTCCTGAATAGAATATAAGATTATTTCCAAGAGTTTTCTAGACAAAATATAAGATAAATTCAAATGTGAAACAGTCACCCTTTAGCTCGAGGATCAGAAAATGTAAGTAATCATCTGGTTTATTATACTTGTGTTTTATAACTCAATTAACTCCCGTGTCAATAGCAAGTTAATTGGAAGATAAAGATGGACTGTGAGAATTAAGCACATGATTTCGATGCCTTTCTAGAAGTTTACAAGAATTGTTTTTGCCGAGACTCAACCCGTCCACAAACAAGCAAGTGTTTCGACAAGGCATCCAACCATGGCATTAATGTTCCATTCTTTAGATAAAGCACAATAACGGTGAAGATTGAAATGTTGTCATGAAGATCTAGTCAGGGTACTTGCCTTGAACCAATGAGTTTTTCTATGCAAGAGTCATCCGTGTCATAGAAAGATCTCCCGGTTATACAAAGTACCTTAGCTTCGTTAGATACATTCAATCTTTCAATAAGCAAGTGAAATATAAAACATTAAAGCATAAAAGAAATGCACAAATATAACTTCCAGAGAATTTACACATATTCATCACCTCTCACTAAAGAGTGAATGAGGAATTACTCACTCTTCATGGCTTTGGTAAAACTAGAAAATTGAGTAATACTCATCCCTCCAAGTAGATGAGTAANACACATATTCATCACCTCTCACTAAAGAGTGAATGAGGAATTACTCACTCTTCATGCCTTTGGTAAAACTAGAAAATTGAGTAATACTCATCCCTCCAAGTAGATGAGTTACAATGTGAAAGCATAATAAACAAAGAGTCGATCTTCAACGAAGAATGAGTGAATCACGTCCCACCCTTCACGGCTTTGGTAAAGCTCTAGAAAAGTGGAAGAGTTTCACTCCTCTAAGAAAGAAGGAAGCTCAAGCAATGGAAGTGAAAGACATGAATAATGGAAGGAAAAGAAAGCTAGTCACATTTGGAGGGTGGCTTCCTTAACCATGAAATGGAGGGTTGCTTCCTCAACCAAAATTTGAACTAACTCCCTTGATACAAGCAAATATAACATACATCTAACTACATTAGTGGGAGTACAAGCCTCCACCAAGCTCTTGACTAGTTCTTGGTGTAGTCTAAGCTTTACAAACCAAGTTCTAGCCTTTTACAAGATCTATCCTACCCTTCAAAGGCTCTCATAAGGGGAGTATTTATAGGCAAGGAGGAGAAAAAGGGGGGGAGACAAAAAAGTGTGAAGGAATAGTGTATGCCACCCAAGCCCAAGTAAAGAGCCAACTACTCTGCAGCCTACTTGTGAAGGACATTTGAATGTGAGTTGGCGTTCGAACGTTGTCTCTGTTTTTTCTTTTTGTGCGTTCGAACGTTGTATGGCGTTCGAATGTATCTTCTGTCTTTGTTTTTCTATCAAAACCCATTTGAACACTCTATGCACATCTTGGCGCTTTGCACTCATCAGTCTGGTCTTCAATCACTCAAGCGGACGTTCGAACGTGAGTTGACGTTCGACCGTGGTACTCAAGTACCTCAGAGTCTTCCTTCATGGCTACAACACACCATGTCTTCAGCAGTCTTCTTTTCAATCACTCAAGTGGACGTTCGAACGTGAGTTGACATTCAAACATCCTTGGCTTGGTCCAAGCTTTTCCAATTTTTCTCCAGAATATGCTGGTGTTGCATGAGAGTTTGATACTCATTGCCTTTAGTCCCTTGTACAATTTATAGCCTAAAATGTCATTATTTAAACTCCATCAAAGTATAATTAATCTTAAAATAGCATAGTAATATGTCAATTTGAACTACTAATCACACCCCTCAACCTAAATATTGCTAGTCTCTATTAATACAATAACAATGGAATGTAAATCTATTTCTAATGCCTTTTTTGTAGGTCATCCGGTTCCATTTAGTATATGCAACAAGCCGTTGAACCATTAGGTTTACCCTAATGGACGAGTGTTGTCTCGTGAGGGTTTTCAGTGAAGCTACCCACAAACTTCAATCGAACAGATGTGTATGTGGAATTGCTGGTTAAAGTAAATTAGCATCATGGTCATTGAAACACCCAACCCTCAATTTTGACTTACATCCCGCATAATCCTCGTTAGTAGATATTTATTCTATGCAAAAATTAGCATCAGTTACATTGGCATTTGGAATTCCCTATGTAGTAAGAATGGTCATTCTAGAAACAAGAATTGATACATAACAAACATTCCACTTTACCACCTTTCATGGTTAGCTTTGATTTCATAGACCTCTCTTATAAGTGCCCTCAGCAAAAATTCACTCAGGTTATAGTGACTTGTCTCTCAAAGGGCATGTAATCAAAAGATGGACAGTCGAAGAACCAAATGCACAGTTAGAAAGGGAGTGAAATTTTTAAGAAAGTAGACCAATCATGTTCTTGGCATAATCTCATGAAAGAATATTGACGCAGTTAAAGAAATACTATTAAACATACCCCAGTTTTCGATTGATAACACACACATGCATCAGACTTGAGATCAATTAGGGCTTTGTAAGGGTTGTAATGTGGCCAGAGGTTAGTGGCTAATGAAATGATGTCAACGGTATTCAAAAAGCTATCTTTTCCTTATGTAGTGTAGCACATCTCTCTCTTGCTTTTTGCTCTTTTGCCAAGTAGTTGTATTTATTTCTTTCATTTTTCTCATTGTTTGCTTTCTTGGCAATTCCATGTCTATCTGTTTCTTTTCTTTTACAGTTGTTTCCACCGATTTTTCTTTCATTGAACAGTAGCCACCATCTTCTTTTCTATCTTTCTTGCCTTTCGGTATCATATTGATTTATAAGAAGGTGCAAGAAAATTAGATAGCAAGGTATGTTAAGTGTGTTCTCTTGTGGCTCAGTTATCGTATGGGTTTTTTTTTTCGAAAAAGAAATCATTCATTGAAGGCTCAAGCATGACTGACTAGGGATATTCCTTTAAAAGAAATGACTAAGGCTCAAAGTTAAATCAAAGATGACCTAAGATCCTTTCTCAAATATGTGCATATGTCTGTGTTGTATGAACAGTTATGTCAATAGAGTGCATTAGTTGCATCAATCAAAGCAAATGTAATGAGATTATTCAAAGATAGATAGTGAAAAATTTTTTTTGAGTAAATTTGATATCTCTCAAAAAGCATAGTAAGGCTCAAAACTTACCATGATATTCTTTATCATCTCCACTGGTTATACCGGGTGTATCAAGGAATGTTAGTTATATAGCGATTCCATTTTTCGAGTCTGATCATCTTGTACTTTAAGAATAACAAATACTAACGTACATTTGACAATTTAAACATAGAGATAATACCCATTTTCCAAGAAATGCAGTTTTAAGTCTCAGTTGTGAAGTTGAGGTGTCAAACCGATCATGTGCTTAGTCATTTTAACAAGCAACCTTAGAATGCACATCCATTTCACCATTCATTATCAATTACTAAAGTCCTAATTCTACCTATGCATTTAAACAAATAAAAGTGATAAACTGAATCCTTCATTTCACATAATATGATCATTAACAATAATACCAAAGATTCAATCCATCCATACAAGAATTGACCAAAACACAAAAACTTCGAGTATCCTCAATCAATGACCCAAAACGAAACAAACATCCACCACAGAAGAAACAAATATCCACAATAACTACAAATATCCCCAAGAAGCTACCAAAGAAGAATAATCACATCCAAATAAGAAACAAAGACCACAAACACACTCAAGAATAGAAATCAATCTCCTCCACCAACTCCACTGTCTCCACCCTTCAGTAAGCATAGGATCTCATCCTGCTTAGCTTCAATGCTAAGCATGATGTCTCGTGAAGAGCGTCGGGTACTCATGTTGGGGCCTGCCTCCTGTGTCTGTGCCTACTCTCTCTCCGCCTCTAAATCTCTCTCCTCCTCCCGGTCGAGCTCATCCTGCACCTTATCCACTCCTTGGGTAGGTGGCACCTCTTGTCTAGCCACTAGGGTGCCACTATGACTTTGACTCCTCCTCAAGGACACCTTGTTTAGTGGCCCCATTGGCTTTTGGATTTTCATTTTAAGCCTTACCCTAACCGTATGGTCTTTGCATATTTTAGTCACAAGGGTGCCGAAGGGAAGAGAGTTTCTTTTCACGTCACAACCTTTCTTCATTTCTGTCAAGATGAGGTAGGGGAGATCAATGCTTTGGCTTTTACCAAGTGCATAGAGTAGACGGGTCATGTGGGGTAAAATTTCATTTTTTCGTCCTATTGAGGCAAGGTTAGACACCGCAATCAAATTTAGCATTTTATACTTGTCCGTGAGCTCCCCTTGTCTAAAAAATCTCTTCCCCGACTATAAAAAACCAATTACCCTAGTCAACTCCGCCCCAACCACATTCATAGCTACATTCTTTTTTGGGTTTTACACCCAAGACACTAATTGTCTCAACTCCCTAATGTACTCCTCATACACATCAATGTGTGTCCCCCTCACATACGT
Organism: Ilex paraguariensis; assembly: GCA_963454935.2. NCBI lineage: Eukaryota > Viridiplantae > Streptophyta > Magnoliopsida > Aquifoliales > Aquifoliaceae > Ilex > Ilex paraguariensis. Next base: position 44,702 of record CAUOFW020004225.1, read on the forward strand.
TCGGATTGCTCCGTTGATGATCTCGGCGTTGGAGTAAAACTCCCTCACCAAGTCAACAACGGCCTCCCCTCCGTTTCGCAAATACAACACCCAATTCCTCCTCTCCATCTTTGCCAATATCCCTAACTCCACAAAATCAATCAGCACCACATCACGCTCACACACTATAGTATGGTTTCAAAAAAAATTCTCATACCTGTGAGCTTTGAGGGCGTTGGGGAATCCGGTTCGATCATATCTCCTAACTACTAACCTCCCCTCCCTTTCCTCAATGATTTCTTCCACGAAATTGGGCTCTTGAGTTATGGGGTTGCGCCTAGCAAGCAATTTGACCCTTGGAGGCATTGTGTTTTCAGTTTTGAGCTTTGAGGGTTTTGAAAATCTTGAGTTTTTGGTGAAAATAGGGATTTTTTATATGGGAATGGTCTTGGGATGGGTGATTTTTTGTAGAAATAAAGAATGGGAGGTGTTTTGAGGTCTAGGTTTTGAAAAATTGCCCTAGGGTTTTGAGGTTTTTGAAGGGTTTTGGAGATTTTGGAATGGGGAAGACGATCCAGGCTTTTATAGCCTGAGAAGTGACGTTCGAACGTGGGTAACGTTCAAACGTGTCTTGAAGGATTTTAAACATATCGTTCGATCATGAATGGCATTCGAATGTGGTGAACTCCCAGTACTTTTGAGTTCTGTCAGAGACCAAAGTACTGTAAGCTCTTTTCATTCGAACGATCTATTGGCGTTCGAATGTTAAGTTCTCGTTCAAACAGTTTATTGGCGTTCAAACATTGAGAGCTCTTAGTACTTCTTGTTTCCATCAGAGGCTTCATCAGAGGTCGATTACTGCAAATAGGTGACATTTGAATGTCACTTGGCATTCAAATATTGAATTAAGAATCAAAAATTTCCTGCACTACACTATACGTAATCAAAGAGGTTTATACACATAAGTTTGAAACAAAAATTTCATGGTGTCTTAGGACAAATCCTTACCCACACTTTAGGTTAGTATTTTGGGACGTTCCTTACTCGGCCCATATTTTCATTTTAGTAAAAAGAGTTTGTACAAAAAGATTTTTACACTTTTTTACAAAAATTCAGACCCTTTAGCTTTCATCCCAATCAAAAGTACCATTTTCCATTGAGAATAATCTAATTCGAGTCTCCCTCTATATCTGTGTAGTTAGGACAACCGGTGACTCCTAATTTCCTCTCTTACAAACCGATTAAGCAAGTACCGGAATAGCATGGCGTCTCAGAGTAATCCTTACTCAGCCCATTCACTATCCAGTCTAATCGATCAAGTGTGTGACTGAAAATTGGTTCAGAACACTAATTGTACCTTTTCTCGTGAAAGACTCTACCATACTTTGTACATGCACCAAGCTTCTTGGCACGACGGCGTTTAGCAAAAATACTTCTGCCACAAAGGGGTTTCGCTTGTTCTTCTCGGATCTCATTCTTTCTTACCAATCTTGCTTTTCTCATGATCATAGCATGCACATCATATGAAAAAGTGCGTAAAACTCCCAGGCTAAACCAAAAAAGTTTAACATCCATGCTTCCTATGCTTTAAGACTCACTATCTGATTCTTTAATGTGTGTCAGTCACAAAGATGATCAAAGCTGACTCACAGACATAATCATTAATTTTTACAAAATACAAGGCACAGTACACAATATGATTAGAAATAGCAACAACAACAACAAAACAAAAAAATTTACAGGCACAAAATATGAACTGTTCTCACCTCCCAACCTAAATTGAACATTGTCCCCAATATTTTAAATTTATCGATATGTTAAGCTTGGAGATGAGGTTGAAAGGCAAAGATATGTTCATCTGCCAAAACCTACAAGCAAAAATTGTGAAACCCGGAAAAATTTGAACTTTTTCTTAGAAAGGGCAATGGTAATTTGTCATCCTAATGCGTATTTAAAATACTCATATTCTAGACCTCGGATGAGGAAACGGAGTTCACTATTGGATTCGTATCACAAAATCTAGCCACCCTGTCAAATTTCTTTGAATTCTGAGATAGTCAAATTTTTACATGTCGTTCGAGGCAACTACGAGGCGAATGACATTTTAAAGGTCCCCAAAAAATGAATTTTTTAAAAATTTTCTTAAAATTAAGTTAAAGTTCTAATAAAATTAATTTGAACTAAATCCGAGGTATAACGAATCGTTTCGGGACGAAAAACAGACCCGGAAGTCGAAAATATGCGATGCGATGTGGAGCGCACATTCGAGACTATAAATATCTACTTAAATTAGATATTTTGGGAAAAATATCTCATTGTTCTTGACCCTTGGCAAGCCACAGAGAGAAGTGAGTGAAAAGAGAGAAAACAAGTAAGTTTTTCAAGCTTCAATCTAAGATTCCCGGAGTTTCATCGGTCGAAATTCATTGAGCCAAGAATCAAAGTTCATATCCTCGACGAGGGCTACGTGTACGTACCAAGAAAAGTAGATTTCACCAAAGTCCAAGAAAAAGACTTTGGAGGAATCAAAGGTTCTTGGGCTTGTTTTGGTGTTTTTAGAAGTTCTACCACTTCCTACACGCTACAAGAGGTAGGGTTCTTCCTACTTTGGTTTTACTCCTACCTTAAGGGGTCATTTTTGTGGCTGAAACATGACTTATTTGTGGATGATTAGTGGGCTCTCTAGTGTCCGTTTATAGATTGTTTAAGGGGCTGCTTAGTGGCTGGTTTATGGGCCGTTTTATGGTTGTTTTAAGGGGCTGTTTATGGCTATTTTATGGGCTATCTTATGGCTGTTTATTGGGGCTGTTTTATGGCCTTTTAGGGGCTGAATTGTGGCTGCTTAGTGGCTAATTTGTGGGCTGCTTAGTGGTTGATTTGTGGGCTGCTTAGTGGCTATATTTTGGGCCACTATGGGCTGATTTTTATGTGGGCTGTTATGTGATATATTTTGCCTTTTAAATTAAGTGTGTTTTTGACATAGATTATGTAATAACATGCTTGTCAATTGTGTTGAATATAAATGTTGACCCATGCTAGTTGATGTTTTGACATTGTGATGAAATTTTGGAGATTATTTGCATATGATATAAATCGCCATGGTAGACATTGATATGTAGAAATTGTTCCTTTGGCATGCATTGCAATATG
>CAUOFW020004225.1:52665-67691 GCA_963454935.2 Ilex paraguariensis
CACCACATTCTCAACACCCTTTTTATCCTTAATGACCAGGTCAAACTCTTAGAGTAAGAGTATCCATCTTAAGAGCCTAGGCTTAGCATCCTTCTTTGTGAGCAAGAATTTTAGGGCTACATGGTCAATGAATACAGTAACAAAAGAACCAACAAGATAGGAACAAAATTTTTCCAAAGCAAAAACTACAACAAGCAATTCTTTTTCAGTTGTTGAATAATTCATTTGAGCATTGTTCAAAGTTTTGCTTGCATAGTAAATCACATGTGGTTTCTTATCCTTTCTTTGCCCTAATACAACACCTACAGCATAATCACTTGCATCACACATTAGTTCAAAGGATAAAGTTCAATCAGGGGACTGCATTATTGGGGCAGAAATTAACATGTCATTAAGCTTATCAAAAGGTTTTTGGTATGCTTCATTCCAATCAAAGATTACGTCCTGACTCAGAAGATGACACAAGGGTTTTGCTATGGTGCTGAAATCTTTTATGAATCTGTTGTAAAAGTCCGTATGTCCTAGGAATGATCGGACATCCTTTACAGTCTTGGGAGCAGGCAAATTCTCAATCAGATCTATTTTTTCTTTATCAACTTTCATTCCCTCAGATGACACAATTTAACCTAAGACAATACCTTGTGTTACCATGAAGTGGCATTTCTCCCAATTAAGTACCAGATTGACCTCCTGACATCTTATCAACACCTTTTCTAGGTTAGCCAGACACAAATCAAATGAATCACCATAGACAAAGAAGTCATCCATGAATACTTCCAAAAATTTCTTGACCATGTCACTGAACAAGCTTAACATGCATCTCTGGAATGTTGCAGGAGCGTTACAAAGTCCAAATGGCATCCTTTTGAATGCAAAGGTGCTAAAGGGGCATGTGAATGTGGTTTTCTCCTGATCATTTAATGCTATCTCAATTTGATTGTACTTGGAATACCCATCTAGAAAATAGTAAAATTCATGGCCTACAATTCTCTCCGGAACTTGGTCAAGAAAGGGAAGAGGGAAATGGTTTTTCCTAGTCACCAAATTGAGTTTTCGATAGTCAATACACATCCGCCTTCATTTGATGACTCTAGTTGGCGCTAGTTCATTGGCATCATTTATGACCACTGTGACCCCAAAATTTTTGGGCACAACTTGGGTTGGACTAACCCATTTGCTATCAGAGATGGGAAAGATTATCCCTACATCCAAGAGCTTCAGCACTTCCATTCTCACAACTTCCTTCATATGAGGGTTCAATCATCACTGCATTTGACGAGAGGATTTTGAAACCTCTTCCAGGTATATGGCATGATTGCAGATTAGCGGGCTTTTACCTTTCAAGTCAGCGATGGACCACTCAATGGTGCTTTTATGGATTTTAAGAACTTCAATTAGTTTAGATTGCTGTAAGTCTATGAGCTTAGATGAAATTACCACTGGGTATGACTCATTTTCTCCTATGAATGCATATTTGAGGTCAGATGGGATAGGTTTCAATTCAGGCTTTGGTGGCTTGACACTTGATAAGAATGGCTTTGTGCCACTTGGTGAAAGTTCCTCGAATTTAGGGGCCCATATATCAACAACATTAGTGGAAAAATTCTTTGGATCATCATCTATTGTCTCAGATGTGATAGATTCTGACAGAGAAGATTCAGTGGGGTTTTCACATAATGTTTTATTTAGATGTTCCTGAACCAACGACTCAATAGAATTTATTTCTCTTTCTTCTTTGTCCTCTCCAAGGTGTTTGGAAACATTGAAAATATTTAGCTCAAGAGTTATATTACCAAAGGTTAATTTCATGACCCCATTCTTGCAATTGATTAGTGCATTTGAAGTTGCTAAGAAGGGTCGACCAAGAATGATGGAAATGGGGTTCTCTGAATGCTTTGTTGGCTACGTATCTAGAACGATGAAGTCAACATCGAAGACAATGCCCCTAGGGACTTTGACATATCTGTCTGCCAAATAGNCAATCAGGGGACTGCATTATTGGGGAAGAAATTAACATGTCATTAAGCTTATCAAAAGGTTTTTGGTATGCTTCATTCCAATCAAAGATTACGTCCTGACTCAGAAGATGACACAAGGGTTTTGCTATGGTGCTGAAATCTTTTATGAATCTGTTGTAAAAGTCCGTATGTCCTAGGNACATGACATAGTTAGACACCTTGGATCTTTGTATTTTGGAGGGATTTTGAGTTGAAGTAGGGCATTAGCTTGTTCTTTCAGAAAGGCTCTTTTTTGAACATTCTGGCTTCTTTTGATTGTACACAAGTCTTTTAGAAACTTGGCATAAGATGGAACCTGTTTGATTGCATCCAAAAGTGGGATGTTGATCTTTACTTGCTTAAAGAGCATGTAAACTTCTAGCTAATTATTCAACTTTTGTACAATTTTGAGTCTATGAGGAAAAGGAGTATGAATAGGATGTGAGGGTCCTTCTCTTTTGATGGTTCTGGGTCTTGTTCAATCACAAGTTCAGGCTCCTCCTTAATTACAAATTTAGGTTCTATTGGCTCAGGCTCAACTAGTGAGTTAACTGGAATTGACCCAGGTTTTAGCTTGGGAATTAGCATTTTTCTAATGATCTTGTCAATCACCTTGCCACTTCTTAGAATAGTGAAAACTTGGGCTTGGCCTTGCGGAGTTTCCATGATTGTGGGATTTCCCACCTAGAATTAGCCTTGTGGTGGTTTTGGTTGGGCAGAAAACTTACCCTTCTCATGTGTGGCCATGGATTGGGTTAACTTTTGAATGTGACTTTTAAGGTCCTCAAAAGATTGAGTGGCTTGGGTTTTGAAATTAGTAAAAGCCTAAGTGGAACTATTGTTATAGTTCATTTTTGGCTTTGCATGAACTGATTCAGAGTATCCTCAAGGCTCCTCTTTTGTGGTGGTTGGTATGGTTGATACGTCGGAGGTCCTTGAGGTGGTAGGTGTGAACCTTGTTGTTGGTTTATGGGAGTTGCTTGTGTGTTTCTCCAACTGAAGTTCAGGTGGTTTCGCTACCCTGGATTGTATGTTTCAGAGTACGGGTTGGAGTAAGGCTTGTTTAAGTTAGAAATGACAATAATTTGTTCCAACAAAACCTCCTTGAATGTTGGAATGGTAGGACACTCCCCAATAGGGTGTCCTATCAGTGCACAGATCCCACACACTTGTTCTGTGGGAGGGCCAACATCAACTTGATGAACCTTTTTCATCTCTAAAGCTTCAAGCTTTCAATACAGGGTGGACATTTTTGCTCTTAGGTCATCATCATCTTTCAAGAAATACTTACCCCCTTGGGAAGTAGATGGTTTGGCTTCAACAATGGTAGGGGAAGCTAAGTTGCACATCTGAGAACTGTCAGATATGGTGTCAAAAAAATTGAATGCCTCCTCTGAACTTTTACCTATGAATTCTCCTTGAGCCATCATTTCAACAAACTAACATAGTCTAGTGGGTAGGGAGTCATAAAAGAATTCTACCAAAGTCCAATTCTCAAAAGCATGGTGTGAATAGGACTGAAGTAGATCTTTGAATCTCTCCAAACTTTGGTAAAAGGTTTCTCCTTTTTTGAACAAAAAATTCATGATTTGCCTTTTTAGTGCATAAGTGCGGTGCAGAGGAAAAAACTTTCTAAAAAAATCATTTTGTAGTGCTTGCCAGTCAAGTATTGAAAGTGCTTTTAAAGAATTTAGTCATTGCTTAGCTTTATCCTTCAGAGAAAATGAAAAAAGTTTCATTTTGGCTAGCTCAGAATTGTCTTGAAAGGTTTCGCATACTTCTTCAAATTCTTTTATGTGCAGATATGGGTTTTCTATTTCGAGTCCATGAAGTTGAGGGAGTAGTTGAACTGTCCCCGTCTTTATAATAAGAGGGGTGCATTTTCAGGAAAGATAAAACAAGAGGGGACACTATTTCTTGTGGGATTTAAGTACTCCTACAGAGTTTGAATGTCAGGCATTTTCCCCTCTCTAACAGGAATTTCTCCTCGTTTCTCATCATTTGTCATTCTACTTTCACAAGAGTCTGCTACTGATCTAGGTGAAGGTGGTTCTGGTTGATTCACAGATCCAGAAGATTCTGTTGACAAATTTTGATATTGAGGAGCGTCCTTAGACATAAAATTACAACAAATTTATACACAGTGAAGCAAGTATCTATACAAAAAGAGAGGTCTTTTTACCTTTTACCTTAAAACACCTTTTGTGGTTCCCCAGCAACGGCACCAAAAATTTGATTTGATCCAAAATGTGTACATCCAAGTGCAGGTGGTCAAGCTGTAGTAATAATCCGGTTAAGTCCAAAGTTGAATCCATAGGGAACTTTGATTAGTGTTTTAAAGTAGCAGTGGTAGAAACCAAGTAACTGAAAACCTTGAGAGTTTGAAGTTATGGGATTTCCTGAATAAAATATAAGATTTTTTTCCAAGAGTTTTCTAGACAAAATATAAGATAAATTCAAATATGAAATAGTCACCATTTAGCTCGAGGATCAAAAAATGTAAGTAATCATCCGGTTTATTAAACTTGTGTTTTATAACTCAATTAACTCCTGTATCAACAGCAAGTTAATCGAAAGATAAAGATGGACTGTGAGAATTAAACACATAATCCCGATGCCTTTCTAGAAGTTTACAAGAATTGTCTGTGTCGAGACTCAACCCGTCTACAAACAAGCAAGTGTTTCTACAAGGCATCCAACCATGGCATTAATGTTTCATTCTTTAGATAAAGCACAATAATGGCGAAGATTGAAATGTTGTCATGAAAATCTAGTCGGGGTACTTGCCTTGAACCAACGAGTATTTTTATGCAAGAGTCATCCGTGTCATAGAAAGATCTCCCGGTTATACAAAATACCTTAGCTTTGCTAGATACATTCAATCATTCAATGAGCAAGTGAAATATAAAGCATTAAAGCATAAAAGAAATGCACAAATATAACTTCCAGAGAATTTACACATATTCATCACCTCTCACTAAAGAGTGAATGAGGAACTACTCACTCTTCAAGGCTTTGGTAAAGCTAGAAAGTGAGTGATACTCATCCCTCCAAGTAGATGAGTTACAATGTGAAAGCATAATAAATAAAGAGCTGATCTTCAACGAAGAATGAGTGAATCATGTCCCACCCTTCACGGCTTTGGTAAAGCTCTAGAAAAGTAGAAGAGTTTCACTCCTCTAAGAAAGAAGGAAGCTCAAGCAATGGAAGTGAAAGACATGAACAATAGAAGTAGAAGATAGCTAGTCACATTTGGAGGGTGGCTTCCTCAACCATGAAATGGAGGGTTGCTTCCCCAACCAACATATGAACTAACTCCCTTGATACAAGCAAATATAACATACATCTTACTACATGAGTGGGAGTACAAGCGTCCATCAAGCTCTTGACTAGTTCTTGGTGTAGTCTAAGCCTTACAAACCATGTTCTACCCTTTTACAAGAACTATCCTCCCCTTCAAAGGCTCTCCCAAGGGGAGTATTTATAGGCAAGGAGGAGAAAAGGGGGGGGAGACAAGAGAGTGTGAAGGAATAGTGTATGTCGCCCAAGCCCAAATGCAGTGCCAACTACTCTGTAGCCTGCCTGTGAAGGATGTTTGAATGTGAGTTGGCATTTGAATGTTGTCTCTTTTTTTTCTTTATGTCAGTTTGAATGTTGTACGGTGTTCGAACGTATCTTCTGTCTTTGCTTTAAGGGCGTTCGAACGCTAGATAGGGTCTGACCTTCTCACTTAAGTGGCCTGTGATCTTCTGTGGAAACCCATTTCCACACTCCGTGCACATCTTGGTGCTTTACACTCATCAGTTTGGTCTTCAATCACTCAAGTAGACGTTCAAACATGAGTTGGCATTCGAACATGGTACTCATGTACCTCAGAGTCTTCCTTCTTGGCTGCAACATGCCATGTCTTCAATAGTCTGCTTTTTAATCACTTAAGTGGACGTTCGAACGTGAGTTGGCATTCGAATGTCCTTGGATTGGTCCAAGCTTTTCCAATTTTTCTCCAGAATATGATGATGTTGCATGAGAGTTTAATACTCATTGCCTTTAGGACCTTGTACAATTTATGGCCTGAAATGTCATTATTTAAACTCCATCAAAATATAATTAATCTTAAAATAGCATAGTAATATGTCAATTTTAACTACTAATCAACGTGTCTTTCCGGATTATCAGGGTTGTTTGACTACTATATGTAACTATCAGATTTATGACCTAAGTGATCCTCATAAATAGCTTGTCCTTCTGGATTACTAAGATCATTTAACTGGTATAAATGATAATATTATCAGTTGAATATCTACGGCATTCCTATCTGTATGGTTTATCCTCCACCGGAATGCTGAGGATGTTTAACTGGTGTATATATATATCACAGATGATCTATTGAATAATTCAAGTATTCCTCATGAATGGCTTGTCCTTCTAGTTCACTCGAATTAGTCAAATGGAACATCTATAACCAGCTAACCTAAGAAGTTGTTGTGTTATGACTTATAACCACCAGTTAACCTAAGAAGTGGATGTGTTATGGTTTATTATGTACGCACCTAATATTATGGAGTCAATTGAATAATTCAAGTATCCCTCATGATTGGCTTGTCCTTCTACTTTGCTTAGATTAATCAATTGTCTTGGATTCCACCAGCTAACCTAAGAAGTTGTTGTGTGATGGTTTATATACAGTTGACTTGCCAGTAAGATGGAAGTTAATTGCTGTAAGATAGCATTTCCAGTACTTGACCAATAGAACGCATATGGGATCTTTGAACTGAAGGATACTTTTTATTATTGTCTTAATCTATCTGCAAATAAAAGTTTAACTAGATTAGTTATCAATCTAAGCTCACATCACAAGTTATCACATGTTGTCCTATCTAAAATAACAACTTCACTATTTTTATTTTATTTTCTAATTATTCAAACTCTTCGTGGGATCGATACTTGGACTTAAAACCAAAAAAACTACAATTCAACCACTTATACTTAGGTGTATACATATAAATCCGATCACGAAAAAGTACGAATTAGGAATAATATTTCAGGTATGGGAATAGCATCGATGGACGGCTCTCACTTGGGCCCTAGTTGATGAAGAAAGCCATGTTATGGCTATAAATTACATTTTTGTAAAACAATCATGTAATTGGTTTTGGACTTGTAATATTGTATAAAGGATAGTATAATGAACTCATATGGTCTATATTTTTGTGTAAAATTAGATGTTATATGAGTTTGGGTAAATGTTGTAAGAGATTGGATTAGTTAAAATTGAAAAAGGAAAGATTTGGGGGAATACTGGGCCCTGGTACTGGTACCAAGTTGATTAGGTACTGGTACCATGATTCTAGTGGGCTCAAGTACCGGTACCAAGGCTTAAGATATCAGTACCTCTACCTCGCTGGCAGTGGGCTCAAGTACTGGTACCTAGGTTCATAGGTGTACCTCGTTGTCGAGGGCCCAAGTACTGGTACTGATACTTGGTAAGCAAAATGCTCAGGTACTGAAACCTCTTCTAAAATTTTTCAAAAATTTAAAATAACATTGTCAAGCATTCAAGTCTTAAGCCTTTTTATTTAAAGGATGTAATTTGAGTAATATTGATGGCAATTTGATGGATATTGGACCTTGGAATGGTTGTGTGATGACATGATATCAGATTATGCAGCATGCACGGGTACTTCCGTGGGTTGATGGATGATCAACGGGTTGAGAAAGAATCCCCGGATTTCGGGGCCTCACAAGACTGGTCTAGCGATGGCTAGCGAGTATAGGGTGGTCCCTTATGCTTTATCAAGCCTAAAACCAAGCAAAAAACTTGTCCTCTTGAGCACTAAATGATGTTGCTTAAAAGGGGTCCGCTAATGGCTCAAACTATATTTTCAAAACACAAATGGTTTAGAAAATCTTTTCATTTAAACACACCTAGGAGTCATACACGAATTAATCACTAATTCCATTTTAACTCTAATTTTCCAAAGTATATTAAACCAAGGGATTATCTTAGGTGTCTATGTCACACCCTAACCCGGAGGCGGTACATAATGACGACTCTAGTAGAGTGGACCCCTCTCCTTAAGCATAGCCTTGTTAATCTATCCATAATTATAATAAACTCATAGTGCAAGCACCGGCCCGGTACATCAACTTATAAATAAAATTCATACATATAAACCAATTCTTTAACAAATAATCCTCTCAAATCAACAACTTCTACTTAAAACTTTTAAAATATATGCATGTCACCAATGTACTCAAAATGATATACATAAAACTCAAAGTCCATTTGTTCCCTTGACTATCTAGACCTAGCTGTGGACATCCCTCACAGCTCGGTTACCTGAAAACACAAACTATGGGGGGTGAAAACAACACGCTCAATAAATGTACACATTCATATAATATACAACAACGAAAATATACTCCACATGTCATCACCATCTCAACATAATAAATAAAGAATCACCATAGAAACCATCACATTTGAATCACCACTAAGTCTAAATACTTGCCTTTAAAGCTATGTCCGCCACTAAGGCTATTTATTTTCCTTTAAGGCTATATTCGCCACTAAGGTCATATCCGTCGCTAAGGCTATGTATTTGCCTTTAAGGCTATATTCGTCATATCCACCACTATGTCTATTTATCTGCCTTTAAGACTATTTAGCAAAACCATAATGTCATTACAATTTATTCACCACATAGTGTCAAACCAAAATACCCAACGAGCATTAGCTTTTCTTGAAAAGGAGGTTATCCAGTCGCACCTCCTAGTACAGCTACCTTGTTATGACTTCACTCCAATCACAAGCCCTACCTTCAGCATCCCTCTCCTTGCGGTTAAGGTAACGAATTCGGGCATGGCCAGCTCCCACAGTGTGACAAGTTGTGTATACAAGACCCGAAAATGAATTCACCATCGTATGGCTAACCAGCGATTACTAGCGATAATAAATTGGCATACTCTTGCCATTATCAATTGTACAAGACTTTAGGTGGGATCGACGTTGACGTTGTCACCTCCGTACCTAACATACATTCATCATAAATTCATATAAATATTCTCCGTGCTTGCACTATGTCGTGAATGCAAAAGTATGAATGCTTAATTATGCTTATTCTAGCACACTATCAATTCCCTTTCCACGTGATATAACACAAACCTCTTATACCTTGTTTGATAATTAGCTATCTTACTCAAGTTAGATTTGTGTTTAATATTCAAATTAATTCATGTAGTTGTAGACAATTAGACAATTAAATTTGATGAGAGTGGATTTATAATCAATTAGATGCCTCAGAAGGTTTTTAGAATAGCCGGTTGAAAATGTTAGTAGTATGCTCTAAGACCAATCATATAGATGATGTTTTGGAGTTGAACTAACAACATTCATTACTTAATTAAATAAAAGGACAAGTCTATTTATCATGTTTCTACTTTATTTTCATTTTAATATCATGATATATTTCATAGAGTATAAGTTAAGAAGATGGTTTCTCAAGGAGTTGAGAAGAGGAGACCTATACTTCTTAGTACTTAACTCTTAAATGTTCCTAGTCATAGGATTACTATGTAGGCACTATGTAATCCAGATAAACTAGCATACACTATGTTTGCTCATATTTGATATTAGGTGGCTCATCCAAGTCACTAGTGTTGGGACACTGAAGCAGGTGTGTGGGTTCTTGTTAGAGAACAAGTACACTGAAAGTGACCATTGACTAATGTAGGATTTTTCATACGAGTTTTATATACCTTTTACTCTTAAATCCTAAAGTTACAATTATGCAACTGATCTTTGGGCTTGAGACACCATGGTTGTTTTATGTAAGGACTTCTATGCTTTAACTATATAACATATTCATATACTAACCATGTAACTTGGATATGTATTGTTGGACATAGTTAGACATGTATGGAGGCTTATGAGTGTACAACATGTAATATATCACCCTTAGTAAATAAAGGGAGAAAGTCCTATGTTATCTTCTAGGATGCCAAGGCAGAGTGACAATTAGAAAAAGAGTTTTAATTGATCATTAGGAATCATAGTCCTAAGATCGAACACATAAGATTGAGTTATGAGTTTGACAATAATTCCATGCCATAGTAATTCAATTGGGGCATTGTGTGATAAAAGTATTGAATTCAATGGCAACTGTAAACTGAATGGGTTCTTTACCTACTTCGTGTTGTCCAAAAGCTGATCATGACATGTTGCTAGGTATCACTCATGATTAGTGGAAGCCTAAAGAATGGTATTAATATAAATATATATTAATTGTTCTTCGTAAAGGGAGAATTAGAAGAGCTTTAATTCAAGCTAAATTAAAAAGAGTTTTAATTTGAGATGTTATTTATAGTCAATATCAATTGCCTACAACCAGGTATGCTTGAACTTGTAGGGCCACACACAATAGAATTGGTTAGAAACTAAAGGATAAATGAGAGAAAATCAATTAACAGTTAATTGGGGTAAAAATCTAATTAAGAGTTAACTAGAGACTTTATTACAATTAATAGTTAATAAAGGGGTTATCTATAAGTATGAGACAATTATAATTAGACCCAAACTGGGATTAAAGTATTCTAAGGCTCTATAAATACCTTAATATAGGAGGTGGATATATGTGATAACGACTCTCTTATTAGTACAAGAAGAACCACCCCTCATTCTCTCGCTCTGCTAGCTTATCAAAGGTTGAGGTAAATCCTTCAAGTTTATCAATTCGTATAGATACCGATAGAGGCCAAATGTTTGCGAGGCTTGGGGTAAAGATCAAATTCAAATTTGAATACTCAAAGTTTTTTGAGAATGCTTGAAAATCGTTAGACATGTTTGGAGAAGTAACCCTTAATCTTCTCTATAGATCTAAAGTTTCTCAATTTGTATTAAACATGAATAGATCTTAGAATGAAGAATCAAATTATATTTATTTTTAAATTTTGCTGCATTTATTATATTTTTTAAAAGTACCTAAGACATTATTGCAAAACCAAAAAACAAATAATAGTTGTACAGGTATAAGTCCTATAAGTTCAATGATGTATTGCTGCAATTCCTTTGTACTGGTACAACATAACTTTGTACTGGAACAACTCTGAATAGAGACCACTCCACTTAATTTAAGCTTATCTCACAATCATCTTTCTCATTCCTAACACCTCCCAATCATCTAAAAAAACCCTCCTTTATAACTTAGAAGCTTAAAAACATACTAATTTAAAGGAGAAGTCTTACCTTCAAAGTGATTGATGGAACATTTCCAAATACTCCAAGATGAAGACACATGTCATCGACATCAGTATATTCTTGTTACTGTGATCACGACACGTACTCGTCGGTTCATAAGTCCCTCTTCCCCCAAGGTACTGTTCATAGGGATCAACGACACCCAGTACATTACGTACCGACGCGTATCCCTCGGTTGGATATGGGGTATATCGGTCCCTACATGTACCACTCCCACGGTATCGAGATGTACTCGTCCAGGTTGGCGTTTTCTGCTCCTGCAAAGGCTATTGATGTACAGGTCACTAGCCTAGGCTAGGCTAGGTTAGCCATCATGACCTCGTCTTACATAATTGGTGTTAGAAGGCAGAAGACACAACCAATGGGGAATGGGCGTGTGGCATATTGTGTAATATCATAGACAAAAAGACCGAGATGCCCTTGCTAACACACGACTTAGGAAAGCAAGCATTTAGTGCACCATTCCCTTAATGAGACATCATTTAATGCAGGAAGGCTCGGAAGTGAAAGGTAATAAATGTCCCTATGACTGGGCATTTATTACATCCTTGACGAGAGAAGCTCATTAAACACTCGGCAGAGCGATGACGAAGCATTGGTTGCTCGGGGTCCCGAACAGTTAAGAGAGAAGACATTCCTCATAGGAATCAGTGTGCACGTTGCCCGTATCTAATGATCATCTACTGACCACACTAACAGCAATCATGAGTTTTTGAGGTATAAATACTCCTCATAAAAGGCAAGATGGAGGGAAGAAAAAACGCAAAAACCTTTTCTCAAACCTATACATAGTGTTTTCTTCTTCCCCTCTCTCAAGGAACTGACTTGATTGTCTGAGGGGATACGCCGGAAAACACTCCGGCGCCCTCCTAACTCGTTTTTCTCTGTTTCAGGAACCTCTCTCAGCCTTACTGGACCGTTCCGACGACCCACAAAAGTCACCCATTATCGTTTCAAGCTACCACTGGTCCTCACAGTCTGTTCCAAGCAGCAAGGTTGACCATTCGATTGACTGACTCGTGTTCACTACCGGAGAGATCTGTTCTCGTATTTATATTATGCAAAATCCTGCACGCACAGTGATCGACCTCTCCGAATTCATCAAACCCCCCAAGTAAGAAGAACTCAAAATTCTTAGCTCTTCTCCACCCAAAAAAACCCCCAAAGTTAGAAGTTAACATAGAATTATGGGAGAAGTGAAGAGAAAAGAGTTGGCTTTAGTTCAAGAAGGCAAAGAAATCCTTCACTTGATGCCAATTTGGAACCATAAGCTAGAGCTCTTTCAAAACCCATGGCCAAGCCCCCAAACTAATGTATCGATTCTAAGAGAAACAAGGGAAAATCCCTGCAATTCTCCAAGTTCCACCGAGTTTCTTAAGCTAATAATACTTCTAAAAGTGACAAGTGTCCCATGACTCACTCATCCCTTGACTAATTACACTTAAATCCCTTTTATTCCCTTTATTCCCACACATAACATTTAATTTTCTAACACATAATAATTTATATCCAAACTTTTTGCTATCTTATAATTCAACCCTAAAAATCATTACTAAATTTCATACCCTACTTCCCACAATTTATTAATTGTAATTTAATCCCCATAAATAATATTAAAAAAATTACAATTTAGGTCCCAACATTATATAAAATGTCATAAAATGAATGTTCGGGTCTCACAGCCTAGGTTATTACCTCTATACTAAACTTGAAGGTGCAATTGGAGTGTGAATAATGCAACTTTGACATTTGATCTCGTCTCTTCAATGACGCTTTCGGATCTTCAATCTTTATAGCATCATGACCATGGAATAGGTTGAGATTTATAATGGACCCCACAAAATTTGCCAATTACAAACATATATCTAACAATCTCCTCCTTTGGCAATTTCATGACAATACACAAGTAAGAAATTAAAATTACAACCTACGAACCATTTGAAAAAATGAATTGTAAATCTAATCTCAACACTCATGCACACATCCAAAATAGCTATGTTAGTAAAAGATCTACACTATAAGATATTGCTTTGAAGATCATAGTCCTTCACATCACTCAAACCAAAACCTTGTGAAGAACATCATATGTTAGAGAATTAAATAACACAGTCACATGTATGGTAAGCACCAAGTTAAGCATAGGGCATATTTATGTACATCATGCAAGTTCAAATATATAACATGTTAAGAACTAATTTGCTCCATATGGTTGAGAACCTATTGATATAGCAATGTCAAACATATCAAGTTCTTCCCCTTAATTGGTGTTCACAAGTAAAATTATAACAATTGAAAAATAGGTGACTTCATACCAAGTTTGTAAATGTATTCCCCCTGAGTATTAGAACAAACATCCCCTTACCATTTTCACATGCAACATACCTACGCTAGTCAAGTAAATCTCCTCGATTCCGCTCATAAGTACCTAAAATATTTTCCCTCATTTTTGTCACAAATGTCAACCCAATGACAGCATATGACAAGCGCGATACATAATCAAATTACCCAACATATTCTTTCTTTATTTCTTATAAATGTCAACTCAATGACAACATATAACTAGCATGACATAGAATCAAGGTATAACAAGAAGGTATAAACACAAATCAACTAGCTAAATCATGCATGTAAAGTAAGTAAAGGATAAATAATGCATATAACTCAAAGTCTAATATGATAAAGCATCAATAAACAAGACTAAGAGTACTGTCATTGATGAGAGCATAATATTGCATATTTTAGGTCTTATATAATTCATCTTAGCTACGTTAGTTACTTATTTCCTTTATTTTTGTTTAATTTTTTGTTTTATGGAGAATTTTTGTGTTTGCAAGTAAACTAATGTAAGAACAAGGTTTACTTAAATTTTGATATTATGGAAGACTTTGGCAATGATTTAGGAGATCCAGGAATCAAGCCTAGAGTAGTAGAAATTGATTCTACCAGTAAAAGTTCACTCCTACCAGTAGAAGTAAAACATAGAGTTATTCTATCAATAGGTGAGTACTATTCTATCAGTAGGTTGAAAACAGAAAGGTGTTCTACTAGTAGAAGAGGAGATCAACTAGTTCGTGTAAATCAGTGAGCAGTTCTACCGGTATATCAAATTGTGCTTTCTACTGATAGGTCAAGGTTAAAATTTGACAATGACTCATTCTCCCAGGCATTGACTGATTGGTTATTAAAAGATATCTTCCAAGACTTTATTGGAGGAGAAAGAGACAAGATAGGAGGGGATTTGGACTGGCCATATCTTAGAGATATTTTTGGAGATTTCTAAGAATAAGAGATAGAAATAGAAGGAAATATAATCTCTAGAAAATCAGTTGTATCTCTCTTTCTCTCTCTCTCCCCCATTTTCCTATAAATACCAACATACAAGGAGCTCTGGGGACCACTTCCTCATGGAACAATTTCCAGGAGGGCTGCTCCTCCTCCTTCTTGTTTATTCGTTTATTTTGTTTGCAAGCACAAGTCTTCTTAATTTTCAATTTTGCTGAACAATTTCTGGTATTTTATTTCTTTTCTTTTAATTATTTTTTAGTTCTTATTTCAATACAAAATCTTCAATTCAACTTTATATTCAGTCTTTAGTTTGCTTTAATTTATTATGTCTTCTTTCATTACTTTTAATTTTTCTTTTAATATGTTTGAGTAGTTTAATTTTGATTTAATCAGATGAGGAATTCTCATCTCTGAACGAAAATTTTGAACTAAGGTTTTTCCAAAGATTAAAGTTATTTTGTTGATTGAATAATTAAAGTTGAAAATAC
>CAUOFW020004225.1:79499-104631 GCA_963454935.2 Ilex paraguariensis
ACGCTACAAGTTGGCATTTTAGGACAATCCTTACTCGACCCACATCTTTATTTCAACAAAAACTAGTTACACTTTTCACAAAAAGTTTGGACCATTAACCTTCATCCCAAAAATACGTTTTTCCACAGTTTTGTTATTATTAGTCAAAATCTAATCCGAGTCATCGCTTGTGTCTATGTCATTATTAGTGACCCTTCCAACTTTTTGTCGCACATAACGTGTAAGTCCCGGACTGGTATAAGATGGCGTCTCAAAAAAATCCTTACTCTGCCCATACACTATCCAGTTTAATCGATCGGTTGCACGACTCGAAATTGGTTCAGAACACTGATTATATTTTTTCATGTGAAAGACCTTGCCACATTGTTTACAAGCACCCAGTCGTCTGGCACGCCGATGTTTAGCAAAAGTGTTTCTACCACAAAATGGNACTGATTATATTTTTTCATGTGAAAGACCTTGCCACATTGTTTACAAGCACCCAGTCGTCTGGCACGCCGATGTTTAGCAAAAGTGTTTCTACCACAAAATGGTTTTGCTTGTGCTTCTCGGATTTTAATTTTTCTCAAAACTCTTGCCTTTCTCATTATCACAGCATGCACATCAGATAGAAAAGTGCATAAAATGCCTAAACTGAACCAAAAAAATTTACTATCCATGCTTGCTAAACTAAAGACACTCTATCTGGTTCTTTAACGTCTACCAGTCACAAAGATGGTTGAAGCTACATTCGATATGATCATGAAATATAAGCAAAAATATTGTAAAAATACGCAATCCAAAATAAAATAAACAAAAAAAAAAATTTAAATACGAAACTATAACAAACTAGAACCGAAACTATAACAAACTAGAACCAAAATTAGAATAACCTAGAACTGTAGATCACACCCCTCCCCCCCAAATCTAAACCGAACATTGTCTCAAATGTTTCGAATTTACCAGTGTATGGAGTTTGAAAATGAGGTTGTAAAGTAGAGATATGTTCATCTACCGAAACCTACAAAATAAATACAACAATTAATCAGCTCTAGGGAGATCTGGGTTAGGCTGGAAACCCCTCACCCTAAGTGCGAGCAGAAGAAGAGCACCCATGTACAAATACAAACATATAAGGCAAATTATTAAACAAAGGATTGGGTCTTCGGCGTATATGGTCATGGATTTGTAGGGTGTGGGTTGTTTTTATAGAGAACAACGAAGAAGAAGAAGGGTAAAAGAAAGGGGGCCAAGTTGGGTTTTTTTTTTTAACCCGATCCATTTGAGTGTCGGCAAGCGTAAATATCCGCACGAAATATTCCCACAAACATTGGTGTAAAATGCAAATGGTGCACCTCACCCCCATCTTGATTCATGTATTGTCCTCAATGCAACAAAAAGATATGATATTCAATTATGGACAATAAAAAGATGAGTAGGGTTAGAGAACACCTTGCACTTGAGCTTTGACCAATGCACCAGTATCTAAAACTAAAAAAAAATGCTATACGACCAAGTAACATGAAAAATAAAAATAACATGAGTAAATAAAAAGACTATACACTAAAAAGAATAAAAACTAGCTACTCCTCCACTAATTTTAGATACAACGGATCTGTCAAGTCCTCCTCCACTCCTTGTCCTTCAAAACCCACAAAAAATGGCTTAAGTCTTTGGCTATGGACCTTGAATGTCTGGTCATTCTCAGAGTTTTTGATTTCCACAACTCCATTGGGGTAGGTCACCTTGACAAGATAGGGGCCATCCCAACAGGATCGGTGTTTGCCTTGGAAGATCAAGAGGCAAGAGTTGTACAAGAGCACTTTTTGCCCAAGCTCGAATGACTTTCATACAATGGATTTGTCATGAAAGATCTTAGCCCACTCTTTTAAAATTTTAGAGCTCTCATACGTGTCTCTTCCAATTCATTCAATTCTAACTTCCTATGTTCTCCGGCCATTCTCAAATTGTAGTTCAAAGTCTTTATGGCCCAATAAGCCTTGTGTTCCATCTTAACTGGAAAATTACAAGCCTTTCCATAGACAATCCGGTAGGAAGACATGCCTAAGACAGTCTTGTAGGCGGTACGGTAAGCCTATAGGGCATCGGTCAGTCTATTTGACCAATCTTTTCTATTTGGATTCACCGTCTTTTCTAAAATATTTTTGATCTCCCTATTGGCCAACTCGGCTTGGTCATTGGTTTGTGGGTGGTATGCGGTGGACACCTTATGTGTGACACCATATTTAAACATTAAAGATGTAAATGGCCTATTACAGAAATGTGATCCACCATCACTTATCATTGCACGAGCCATACCAAATCTCAAAAAAATATTTTCCTTGAGAAACTTGACTACAACCCGGTGGTCATTAGTCTTGGTTGGGATAGCCTCCACCCATTTGGACACCTAGTCCACTGCCAGTAGAATGTATAGATAGCCACCCATGAAGTCGATACCCCAACAATCAAATATTTTGATAACAAGCACAGAGGAAAGGGGCATCATGTTCCTTCGGGTCACGCTACCCAAACGTTGGCATCTATCACACTCTTTACAAAATGAAATACAATCCTTTATAAGAGAGGGCCAATAAAAACCTAACTGAAGAATTTTTATCGAGGTCTTTTTCGCCAAGAAATGGCCACCACATGCTTGTGAATGACAGAATGCAAGGACATCCCATTGTTCATTCTCTGGTACGCATCTCCGCATGACTTGGTCAAGACAGTATTTAAACAGGTATGGGTTGTCGAAGTAGAAGTACTTCACATATGACATAAATCTTTTTCGATCTTCCGGGATCCAATGTGATGGTATTTGTCCTGTTGCAAGATAGTTACATATGTTAGCATACCAAGGACAAATAGAATGAATTGAGAATAAATGTTCATCAGGGAAGAAATCAGGGATAGGAATGTTCTCATCGGTCTCTTGCACCACTAGTCGGGACAAATGGTCCACCACCACATTCTCCACTCCCTTCTTATCTTTAATCGTAAGATTGAACTCTTGGAGTAGGAGGATCCACCTGATAAGTCTTGGTTTGGCATCCTGGTTAGACAACAAATACTTTAAAGCAGAGCGATTAGTATAGACTACTATCGGTGAACCAATGATGTAAGAATGGAATTTATCTAATGCAAATACTACCACTAGCGGCTCCTTTTCTGTGGTGGTGTAATTCATTTGGGCATCACTGAGCATTTTTCTAGCTTAGTAAATTACATAAGATCTATTTTCCTCCCTCTTACCGAGCACTACGCCGATCGCATAATCACTTGCATCGCACATAAGCTCAAAAGGTAAATCCCACTTAGGTGGTCGCATAATTAGAGGTGTGACAAGCATGCTTTTAAGTTTTTTAAAAGATGCCTCACAATCATCCGACCACTCGAATGGGACATCCTTAGACAATAAGTTGGTCAATGGTCGGGCCAATGCACTAAAATTTTTTATGAAACGACGGTAAAATCCAACATGCCCAAAAAAGACCTGATGTCCTTAACAACTCTTGGCCTAGGGAGGTTAGAGATGGCCTCCACCTTTGATTTTTCAACTTCAATACCCCTTGCCAAAACTATATGGCCGAGAACAATTCCCTCTGTCACCATGAAGTGACACTTCTCCTGATTGAGGACTAAGTTCTTTTCCTCACATCCGTCTAGAACTTTCTCTAAATTTCCAAACATCTTTCAAATGATTCCCCGAACACTGAAAAGTCATCCATAAAGACCTCTACTATCTTCTCCACCATGTCACTGAAGATCCCCATCATCCAACGTTGAAAAGTCCCTAGGGCATTACATAGCCCAAAAGGCATACGACAGTAGGCAAAAGTACCATAGGGACAAGTGAAGGTGGTCTTCTCTTGATCTTCCAATGCAATTTTGATTTGATTGTAGCCGAAAAATCCATCTAAAAAGTAATAGAATAGATGCCCCGCTACTCATTCCAATACTTGGTCAAGAAATGGCAATGGGAAGTGGTCTTTTCTTGTGCATGCGTTGAGCTTGTGGTAGTCAATGCACACTCTCTATCCGATGATCACCCTCGTTTGAATAAGCTCATTATCATCATTTGTCACCATGGTGACTCCTGAATTCTTGGGGACTACTTGCGTGGGGCTAACCCACTTACTATCGGCAATTGGAAAGATNCAATGGGAAGTGGTCTTTTCTTGTGCATGCGTTGAGCTTGTGGTAGTCAATGCACTCTCTATCCGATGATCACCCTCGTTGGAATAAGCTCATTATCATCATTTGTCACCATGGTGACTCCCGAATTCTTGGGGACTACTTGCGTGGGGCTAAGCCACTTACTATCGGCAATTGGAAAGATGATGCCCACATCAAGTAGCTTTAAGACCTCGTCTCTCACCACTTCCTTCATGATTGGGTTCAATTTTCTTTGTGGTTGTCGAGACGGCTTCAAGTCATCCTCAAGATAGATGCGGTGAGTACAAATGAGGGGGCTTATCCCCTTTATGTCGGTAATTGTCCAACCAATCGCCTACTTATGTCTCCTTAACAATTCCAAGAGATCTTCTTCTTGCTTTGGAACCAAGGTTCAGCTAATCACCACCGGAAAAGTTTCTTCCTCTCTAAGATATGCATACTTCAAAGTGGGATGGTAGTGGCTTCAATTCCAACATGGGTTTTTGTACATCCAATGAAAAGATTTTCTTTTCTTGATGTGGAAGTTTCTCAAATGTAGGAGTCCCTCTCTCCACCTCTTTCAAACTCTCCAACTCATCTTGCTCATCAACCTCTTTTATATCAACAATTCCCTCTTCTTCCAATTTGAAGGTGCTCATTAGCTTCAAGTGCTCCTCTACCAAGGTGTCAATCCGATTAATCTCATGTGCCTCCTTGTCATCCCCCAGTTGCTTGGAAAAATTGAATACATTGAGATCCATAGTCATGTTTCTAAATGCTAGCTTTATAAGACCATTCTTCCAATTAATCACAGCATTAGATGTAGCAAGAAAAGGTCTACCAAGTATTACAAGGATTTGGGAGCTAAGATTTGCAATCGAGTGAGTGTCAAGCATAATAAAATCAATAGGAAAGTAAAATTTATCGACTTACACTAAAACATCTTCAAATACTCTCCTTGGTATCCGGACACTACAGTCCGCTAGTTGAAGTGTGATTGTAATAGGCTTCAATTCTTCGAGCAAAAGTTGTTGGTACACTAAGTACGGAAGGAGGTTCACACTAGCCCCTAAATCAAGGAGTGCTTGCTCCACTCGGNAAAATCAATAGGAAAGTAAAATTTATCGACTTGCACTAAAACATCCTCAACTACTCTCCTTGGTATCCGGACACTACAGTCCGCTAGTTGAAGTGTGATTGTAATAGGCTTCAATTCTTCGAGTTGAAGTTCTTGGTACACTAAGTACGGAAGGAGGTTCACACTAGCCCCCAAATCAAGGAGTGCTTGCTCCACTCGGTAATTCCCAATTGTTATGGCAATAGTGGGGTAGTCAGGGTCTTTAAACTTTGGAGAGGTGTTTGTCCTCAAAATTGAACTCACTTGCTCCGTGAGGAATGCTTTCTTGTGAACATTGAGCCTCCTCTTCACAGTGCATAAGTCCTTCAAGATCTTTGCACAAAATGGAATTTGCTTTATCGTGTCAAGGAGTGGGATGTTTATTTTCACCTGCTTAAACATTTCAATGATATTAGAGTAATTAGCCATCTTGATGGGTGGCTTCAAGAANACAGTGCATAAGTCCTTCAAGATCTTTGCACAAAATGGAATTTGCTTTATCGTGTCAAGGAGTGGGATGTTTATTTTCACCTGCTTAAACATTTCAATGATATTAGAGTAATTATCCATCTTGATGGGTGGCTTCAAGAAATTGGGAAAAGGAGCAAGCATGGGGGAAACAAGCACACTTTCATTAACAATTTTTATATTCTCAACTACCTCACTTTCTCTCTTCGCACTCACTCCACCCTTGATGGTGTCACCCATGGTCTCTTTTTCTTTTGGCAATGTGGCCTTGGGTGAGACTTTTGACATAATGGCCTTATCAATTTGTTTGCCAATACGAAGGGTGGTAACCGCCTTGAGTTGNGGGAAAAGGAGCAAGCATGGGGGAAACAAGCACACTTTCATTAACAATTTTTATATTCTCAACTACCTCACTTTCTCTCTTCGCACTCACTCCACCCTTGATGGTGTCACCCATGGTCTCTTTTTCTTTTGGCAATGTGGCCTTGGGTGAGACTTTTGACACAATGGCCTTATCAATTTGTTTGCCAATACGAAGGGTGGTAACCGCCTTGAGTTGCTCACAACTTTCTCTTAAGGGCTCCAATGACTCAATGATATGTTGACCTCTAGGGTTCTCTTGGGATTGAGCGGGGAATTTTTCTTTCTCTTGTTGTGATGCCCCCATAGAGCTTGTCAACTTCATGAGTTGGGCTCGAATGTCATTAAAAGCTGTAGCATTTTGATTGTTGATGGTAGTTTGACTTTGAATGAAAGCATGAACCATATCCTCCAAATTCCTCTTGTGATAGGTGGNAATGTCATTAAAAGCTGTAGCATTTTGATTGTTGATGGTAGTTTGACTTTGAATGAAAACATGAACCATATCCTCCAAATTCCTCTTGTGATAGGTAGGAGGATTGGATGGCCCTTGGAAAAAACTTTGTGGAGGTGGACTTGGTGAAATATTCTGTGGTGGTGGGTTTGATGAATACCCTTGCGGATTGGTCCGGGGGTATTGGAAACTAGATGCTTGACCTTGGGATTGAAATTGATTTTGCCTAGAAGGCACGGGAGGTATGTATGCATTTCAACCATGAGAAGTGGGATTCTCATTTCTCTAACTAAAATTTGGGTAATTGCTCCAACCCGGATTGTAAGTGTTTGAATGTGGAGAGAATGATTGCCTTGTTTGGTTAAAGTCATTGACTTGCTCGTGATACACTTCCTTAAGTGCCAGAATATTAGGACACTCTGATATGGAATGATCTACACTCTCACAAATTGAGCAGCCCTCTTCAATCTTTGAAACATTTGACACCTCGTGTCTCCTATTTACCTCAAGACTCTTAACCTTCCTAGAAAACTTGGTAATTTTGGAAAGTAAATCTTCCCGATCTTTCAAGTCATAAATCCCTTCCCCATGAGTTTGGCTATTCCCTTGACGAAAAGACCTTGGTACATCAATGGGATCCGTAATGTTCTATGATTATGCATTTTGTGCCAATGTATCAAAGTATTCTAAGGCCTTATCGGGGTCCTTACTCAAAAACTCCTCATTACACATCATATCTATGAACTGTCAATGGCTCGGTGTGATTCCCTCATAGAAGAAACTCACCAACTGCCATGGTTCAAAGCCATGGTGTGGAATGGATTGTAGAAACTCCTTGTACAGATCCTAACATTGGCAGAATTTCTCATTGGGCTTCTCCAAAAAGTTTTGAATTTTTTTTTTAAAGTGGTGGTTTTATGCACCAAAAACAATTTTTTTTAAAAAACTCGGAGAGCATTTGGTTCGAAGATGTTATGGATTGAGGCCTCAAGGAATTAAGCCATGTTTTTGCCTTATCTCTTAGGGAAAAGGGGAACAATTTTAGCATGGCTATGTCTTCCATACCATGATTGGTGAGGAAGGTTACAACTATTTTCTCGAAATCCTTTATGTGCAAGTAGGTTCTTGTCCTCCCCTACCCCGATCCATGTTTGGATTGGCACCTACATTCTCAAAATTATCACCTGTCTCCTCAGGTGGGTCTTGGTCAATGTTCATATTGGGGCCCAAGGGTTGTCTAATTATAGTCTATTTTGTTCATCCCGACCCCACATATAACATAACTATCTACAAATAAAAATATAAACAAACAAAAGTATATACAATGATCAATGTACCTCAGCCCATGATGAACACCACGAGCCTTACCTCTATTGTCCGGAAATCACCTTCTTGATTCAACAGTTGCCTTATCCGGCAACGACGCTAAAAATGCTTAGTTGTTTCTGTTGTAGTATATCCTAACCTCTAAACATCATCCCTCAATTTGTATAGTCTATGTGTGGAGGGGAGTGTCGCTCTCCCTTGGAATGATGTCAAAAAAAAGGGCAACGAAATGGTGGAATGAAATGTGTGTGTGTGTGAACAAAAATGCTTCCCAAGTGCAAGAAGACTTTTGTGTGTCATGTTTTACTTGAAACCATATTCCAAGGTCATCTCCTCAGGGAAAGAGGCGAATCATGTAGAAGGTACTTTTGGTGAAAGAAAAGTGTAAAATCTTTTGTTGTTTGAAGTTGGCTTGGGATTTGTGTTGTGATGAAATTGAAATAGGAAACAAGTGTTGGCTAATACGAAAAGTTCACTCCAATGGAAATGTCAAGTCAACTCGAAACCTTCCTCGAATAGTGCATAGATGAACGATTGATTCATGGGAAGTGAGGGACGAGATAGAAGTGAGGATCCAAGTATAACCTGTGACCAATCTATGGGATATCAAAGACTCACACCATGTCCTCACTCAACCCAATCAAATCAAACCATTGTACACCAAGGGGAGGAAAAAAGATGAGTTGAAATGGCATATCCAATAAGAGGTCTCCCTTGGATTAGTCAACTTAAAGACTTGGCTACTCATACTTAAGGTAAAGACAACAATGTAATGAGAAGACATTATGAAGAAATGAAGATTGGAGCTATGCATGAATGAAATACACAAATATAACTTTTGGATAATTATACATGTCCATTACCCCTTACTAAAGATTGGATAAGAAACTACTCACTCTTCATGGATTTGATAAAGCTAGAAAAGTGAGTGGTGCTCATCCCTCCAAGTAGAGGAGTTGCAAGGTAAAACATATTACACACGGAGCCAATCTTCGACAAAAAATGAGTGAATCATGTTCCACCCTTCACGGCTTTGGTAAAGCTCTAGAAAAGTGGAAGAGTTTCATTCCTCTTAGGGAAGAAGGAAGCTCAAAATAATGGAAATAAAAGAAAGCAATAAATTAAAAGAAAGTAATAATACAATAAAAGAAGCAATATATTAAAAGAAAGCAATAATACAAGAAAAGAGAGCAATAATAAAAAAGCAATAATGACTTTTGGAGGGTTTTTCACTACCAAAAGGTGCTCTTTTANAATAAAAGAAGCAATATATTAAAAGAAAGCAATAATACAAGAAAAGAGAGCAATAAAAAAAAAAGCAATAATGACTTTTGGAGGGTTTTTCACTACCAAAAGGTGCTCTTTTAAAAAAGCAATGATACAAGAAAGCAATAATGACTTTTGGAGGGTTTTCCACTACCAAAAGATGCTCTTTACAAGAAAGATGATACAAGAAAGCAATAATGGCTTTTGGAGGATTTTTCACTACCAAAAGATGCTCTTTACAAGAAAGATGATACAAGAAAAAATATGATCTTTACAAGACCCAAGGGGTGGTATTTACAGGCAAAAAGGGTGGGCTTGAATTATANGAAAGCAATAATGGCTTTTGGAGGATTTTTCACTACCAAAAGATGCTCTTTACAAGAAAGATGATACAAGAAAAAATATGATCTTTACAAGACCCAAGGGGTGGTATTTACAGGCAAAAAGGGTGGGCTTAAATTATACTTTGATCCCCCTTTATTTTGAGCTTTTGATAATTGGCACCCTATAGTTTGTAGCTTTGATAATTGGCTCCCCAGTAGTTTGAAACTTTAACACAATTGGCTCCCCAATAATTGGTAGCTTTGACACACAAAACCCTGAAAAAGAACAACAATCAATGCATTATCCCTAATTTACACACTAACCCTAATTTGATTTATTTTGACTAGTTTAACTTTGTTTAACTAACACATTTGACCTATTAACTTAATTAAATTATGCATTTATTAGGGTTAATCATGGAGTTGCATAAAATATTTGTATATGTCGAGATGGTCGAGGGGATCTTTGGTGCCATCAAAGATCTCAATGGTAGGCATCTTGAACTGTAAGGGTAAAGGGTAGTTGACAACATCTACAACAAATGGGGTATCAATGTGACTTACCAAGTAATCTACCATCACTGAGCTATTTTTACACCTCCCTGATCTTCTCATCCCATTAGTTGGGGACGTCCTCCATTGAGTCATTACAGTGGCTTTCATGATCAGCATACTAGTTTCTCCCTCATCCTTTTGCGTAGGTATATGAGGAAGGAGAACAAGTGAGCTTCCTATGCACTGAGGAAGGACTCCCAAGTGAGGGGCGTCGTGGCACTACCCAGGAGCACTTTGACGCCTGGCTCCACAATGGATGCTCTGACGCCCAGAGTGGTGAGGCTGTGGCATCTCTCCAATTGGGGGGAGTACTGCTCCCATANGATGGTCGAGGGGATCTTTGGTGCCATCAAAGATCTCAATGGTAGGCATCTTGAACTGTAAGGGTAAAGGGTAGTTGACAACATCTACAACAAATGGGGTATCAATGCGACTTACCAAGTAATCTACCATCACCGAGCTATTTTTACACCTCCCTGATCTTCTCATCCCATTAGTTGGGGATGTCCTCCATTGAGTCATTACAGTGGCTTTCATGATCAGCATACTAGTTTCTCCCTCATCCTTTTGCGTAGGTATATGAGGAAGGAGAACAAGTGAGCTTCCTATGCACTGAGGAAGGACTCCCAAGTGAGGGGCGTCGTGGCACTACCCAGGAGCACTTTGACGCCTGGCTCCACAATGGGTGCTCTGACGCCCAGAGTGGTGAGGCTGTGGCATCTCTCCAATTGGGGGGAGTATTGCTCCCACAAGCTGAGGGGCAGCACCTCCTAGGGCGAGTATTGGCTGGACGATTTGCTGGTTTTGGCTTACCAACAACTGCATGGTCTCGAAGAGTTGTTGCCCAACCATAGAGGTTGCTACAGTAGATAGTCCACTGGTGCAAATGGAGGCAAAGCCTCCTCCTGACGAACTGGGTTGTTATCCTCCGATTGNAAGCTGAGGGGCAGCACCTCCTAGGGCGAGTATTGGCTGGACGATTTGCTGGTTTTGGCTTACCAACAACTGCATGGTCTCGAAGATTTGTTGCCCAACCATAGAGGTTGCTACAGTAGATGGTCCGCNGTGAGGCTGTGGCATCTCTCCAATTGGGGGGAGTATTGCTCCCACAAGCTGAGGGGCAGCACCTCCTAGGGCGAGTATTGGCTGGACGATTTGCTGGTTTTGGCTTACCAACAACTGCATGGTCTCGAAGAGTTGTTGCCCAACCATAGAGGTTGCTACAGTAGATAGTCCACTGGTGCAAATGGAGGCAAAGCCTCCTCCTGACGAACTGGGTTGTTATCCTCCGATTGTTGACTCATCGACCTGGTCATGATCGCCATAGAAAGTAGCAGGGTAGTAGAAAACTTAGGTATTTCCCACAGACGGCGTCAAACTGATGATGCACAAAATAGGCTTATGCAAGATCAATAGTCGAGTGTGTNCATAGAGGTTGCTACAGTAGATAGTCCACTGGTGCAAATGGAGGCAAAGCCTCCTCCTGACGAACTGGGTTGTTATCCTCCGATTGTTGACTCATCGACCTGGTCATGATCGCCATAGAAAGTAGCAGGGTAGTAGAAAACTTAGGTCTTTCCCACAGACGGCGTCAAACTGATGATGCACAAAATAGGCTTATGCAAGATCAATAGTCGAGTGTGTGATAAAGCGTAATTAATGGACAATTAATAGAGCAATCAATGGCAATAATGTAAATATCAGGTCAACACACAGATATATAGTAGTTCGATCCGGGTGACCTACTGCACTCCAAAAAATGGCAACGGTGACTAAGGACTTTTATTGATAAAGTAAGGTGAACGAGAGAGAGAAAAAAATAGCAATGGTTAGCTCCAAGAGATGTATAATAGCTAGGAGAGAGAAAGGCTATGTGTACAGAGGTGTAGAGGTAGATCAAGAGATACCTTCTCATGTAGAGAGANGTATGATAAAGCGTAATTAATGGACAATTAATAGAGCAATCAATGGCAATAATGTAAATATCAGGTCAACACACAGATATATAGTAGTTCGATCCGAGTGACCTACTGCACTCCAAAAAATGGCAACGGTGACTAAGGACTTTTATTGATAAAGTAAGGTGAACGAGAGAGAGAAAAAAATAGCAATGGTTAGCTCCAAGAGATGTACAATAGCTAGGAGAGAGAAAAGCTATGTGTACAGAGGTGTAGAGGTAGATCAAGAGATACCTTCTCATGTAGAGAGAGCTTATAATTTATAGGCACAGAGCATTGGTCAAGGCGGTGACTTGAGAGCAAAGGTACTAATTTTTCGGGTAGCTACAAAAAGTAGGTGCCATAAGATGTTGCCTAGATCTTCAAGAGTGAGTATCCTGATAATTGCTCCCCACGTGCTCTAATTATTCTTGAATTCCTTGGACCTTGTCAAATTCACAAACTGAGCTTGTAAACCCCACACTTTTATCTTTATACATGTATATAAATATATATAGCAACTAATTATTTCTTTTGAAATGCATATGGTAAAATTCGAGTAAATAGTAGTTAAAACTTAGTTTTAGCTTGCAAATATATGAAATCGTTGTAATAGAACTTGTACCAACTAGGTTTGATGTACAAAAGTATGTTGTATAAGTTTGGGTTGGAATTGGAAGGATTTGAAATGGATTGGAAATGAAAAAGGAATGATTTGTAGAAAAACAGGCAAAACCTTCCGAAAAGTCGATGAAAACCTTCCGGAAGGTTAATGTAAAGGTTTATCCAGCAGGCAAAACCTTCTGGAAGGTTAATATAAATTTTTATCTAGTAGGTAAAACCTTCCGAAAGGTCAATGAAAAACCTTCCAGAAGGTTAACAAAAATGTTGTCTAATAAGCAAACCTTCCGGAAGGTTTTCTAAAAATATGAAATTTTAAGTCTCGAACAGCCAACTTTTTCTCCACTATAAATACTTAAGGACAACTCGTTTAGCCTCATTTCAACATCTCTAACCCTAGGAAACCTTAGAGAGAAAGAAAGAGGGGGAAAAACACAAGATCAAATGGGATTTGTACATTGGATTGGATCAAGGCCCCAATTTTCAAGAACACCAAGGTAGGGGTTTTTCTTCCATTCTTGTTCATTGAGACTAAGGCTTGTATATATGTATTCTTTGACTCTAAATCTTATGCATATGTTATGAAATCATCATTCCTTGGTCTTTTTGCAATTATTATCATGTTTTTAAACATAGTTAGGGTTGAATACCCATGAAATCTCTTTTTCTTGATTTAAAACCATAGTTTTCGAGAGAGATGGATTTTTCTCTTGATTCTTCCTTTGTTCTTGATTTCGAAACCCTAGTGCTTTGTATTGAGTAATAAAATGATGTTGTGATGATCTCTTGCTTATTTTCTTAAATAGTTCTCTTGTATTACAAATTGTGAAATTTGGAAATTATGGATTTCCTTGTGATTTGAGAAAATGTTTGTTATTGCATCTTTTGTATGGTTGTTGTGATGGACTTGAATTACATTCGAGCACTACCGTAGAGTGTTAGAGGTTAGTCTATCCCAGTGGGGGTGAGATAGTTTCGTAACACTTATAATGGTTTGTTGTTTGTGAGAACAACCACTATTGTTCACATAAGTTCGAGGCTGAGTGATGGTATACCTTTCTTGGGAAGGATTTATCAATGCCATGAGAGACGGTATATGCCCTTCCTAAAATGTTTGGGATTGTGTGATTGTGGTGGGTGAAGGAGGTAGAATCGGGGTGTAGATTCATGGGAAGTAACCAACATACATGAGAATCTAATATGATGCTTTTGAATGATTAATTGATTTCTTTAGATGTTTATTCCTTTCAGTTAACTTATTGATATTGCGTTCACTTGAGATCGAATAAATGGTCACTATTTTATTTCAAAATTGCTATATGATATTTGTGAAATGAGACCGACTTGCTTTATATGTTTGCTAAACCTTGTTCGAGTTTGGGAGGAATGATGCTACAGAGCTTAATGCTCACCCCTTACAAACAATATATTTTTAGATTACGTGTTAGATGAGGAGCTTGNAAATGAGACCGACTTGCTTTATATGTTTGCTAAACCTTGTTCGAGTTTGGGAGGAATGATGCAACAGAGCTTAATGCTCACCCCTTACAAACAATATATTTTTAGATTACGTGTTAGATGAGGAGCTTGAAGTCGATGAACAGGTGTATTTGGAAGCTCCACTAGACGGGCACGTGGAACCCGAGGTGGATGCTTAGAGCTATACTCTCCTAGGTGCAAGCCTAAGAAATTTCTTTTGAGACTCGGTGGAATCTAATATTTTTGTTATTCCGCTGCAAGTTTAAATGTGATTCTTTTGAGATGTAATTATCATAGTCGATCATATTCTTTTGGGATATAATAGTCTTGTGTTGGCATATTCCTTTGGGAATGATGTCATAAATATTACATTTGGAAAATGGAATTTCTTTATTGATGGATTTTATTAGTTGCTCTCATGATGTGGATGGCTTTAAATTGTAATGCCGTCCAAGGTGATTTTTGGGGCATTATAGGACTTGACCTACCTTTTAGCTAATTTGGGCTTACATGATTTATTGGGTCTGGCCCAGTTGAATTTGGGCTCATCAAATTCTTATACAGCAATTGGAACACATGAAANTTTGGGAATGATGTCATAAATATTACATTTGGAAAATGGAATTTCTTTATTGATGGATTTTATTAGTTGCTCTCATGATGTGGATGGCTTTAAATTGTAATACCGTCCAAGGTGATTTTTAGGGCATTATAGGACTTGACCTACCTTTTAACTAATTTGGGCTTACATGATTTATTGGGTCTGGCCCAGTTGAATTTGGGCTCATCAAATTCTTATACAGCAATTGGAACACATGAAAAATAAAGACAACTAAAAATTAGAAAAATTAAAGTCCAATGTCTTACATAATCGATTAGGGAAGAGCCAAATAGTGGATTATCAACCTTCAAGCATGTAACTGAAGTAAATAAAATANTTATAGGACTTGACCTACCTTTTAACTAATTTGGGCTTACATGATTTATTGGGTCTGGCCCAGTTGAATTTGGGCTCATCAAATTCTTATACAGCAATTGGAACACATGAAAAATAAAGACAACTAAAAATTAGAAAAATTAAAGTCCAATGTCTTACATAATCGATTAGGGAAGAGCCAAAGAGTGGATTATCAACCTTCAAGCATGTAACTGAAGTAAATAAAATAAAAAAAATTAGAACAAAAACTATAGTTGAAACTTTTGGAGATTGGGCACATTATTAAAGAAAAGCCTCACCATAGCATGCAATGGCATTGCTCTCAAATATAGGGCCCTTAGGATTTTCGAGCATAAGAACCTACACAAATAGAAGATTAAAAAAAATTAGAGAGAAATGTTCTAAGTTATTGACAATGAATATTCCCATGTAATTCCACCCATTTTCTATATCCTAGATACACTAAGTGTGAGCTAATCTATGAGAATTCATCTCTATAGCCCTACCTATTTCATATCACAACCGTAGGTTAAAAATAAACCTAGTTAGGAGGGAACCTTNTATATCCTAGATACACTAAGTGTGAGCTAATCTATGAGAATTCATCTCTATAGCCCAACCTATTTCATATCACAACCGTAGGTTAAAAATAAACCTAGTTAGGAGGGAACCTTACCTCTTGTAGCGTAAGCCCGCATAGTAGAAGTCCCAAGAACCCCAAATCAAGCATTTCAAGATTTAGCCCAAAATTCCCATTTTTGAGTTTTTGGAGAAAAGAACGATCTTTGGACAACTTTAACTTTTGGCCTGAAGCGATCCAACAGTTAGATCTTTGTAGATCTAAGAAGAAAGATGGAGGAGGCTTGAATAACCTCTCTCTCTCTCTCTCTCTCTCTCTCACACACACACACACACACACTTCCTCTCCCCAAAAAATGCAGGCCAAACAATGGTGAAAAATCAGAATTTCCCCCCTTTAAATACTCTCCTTATGCTTGGCTCATAAATCATAATGCACCACACGTCCCACTTAATTGGTCTAATTTTATTTCGAATCAATTAAATCTCGCCCCATGTTAAGTTTAGTATATTTTTTTTGAACTAACTTTAAATTATTTATTGAGTCCCATGAATAAAATCGGATCGCGTTTATTTTAGTCGCGCTACACCCAATCTCACTATAAAACGCCAAAAATCTGGTTGTCTCAGAATTCTATGAAAACTAATCGGATAACTACATTTTGCGATACAAATTCAACAGTGANCGCGTTTATTTTAGTCGCGCTACACCCAATCTCACTATAAAACGCCAAAAATCTGGCTGTCTCAGAATTCTATGAAAACTAGTCGGGTAACTACATTTTGCGATTCAAATTCAACAGTGAGGTCNGAGGTCTATTCCGACATTCAAGTTCTAGAAAAATTTGAATATTCAACCTGTGCCGTAATGGCTAACTAGCGTTTTGCCTTTTTTAATTAAGTTTTAATTTTTTCTGGGTTTCAAACCCCGTCCTCATGATGGTCATAGGCTCCCTTGTCATTCAAAGGAACCTGTAAATGAGTAGAGTTAGAAATGTAGAATTGGGCTTGAATCCGTCCAAGGTCTTTCTTGATAATGCTACTGTACATTCCATTTGTCCCTAAAGGAGTCTCTTCGAGAAACTCAATTTTCTTTAAGACCTGTTTCTTGAACTAGAGGAAGGACGAGTTTAGATGAATATTTTTCAGAAGCCATAGGAAAAGGACAATTATGATTCACATAAAATAAAGGAGGAGAAGGCTAGGACGAAGAATGGAAAAAGGTCTAAGCAAAATCAGCAACAATTGCAAGTAGCGTAATAGATTGAGAATTTAAAAAGAAACTCAAGTTCTTCAAAGAAGATCTTCGTGAGAAAAAAATAAATATGTAGTATGCAAATTGAAAAGGGACAATCCAATCGAAACTTTCTAGTATGACTTCAAATTTTTTAGACAAAAAGTTAAAATCACAAAGAGGCATAGGTTTCAAGAACTATTGGAGTCGAGTGATTCTTGAACAGAGCATCCGAGGGCTTAAATAGTCCAGGGGATGGCGGTTAGAAGAAATTGCCTCATTTAAACCAAAATGACATGCACACATAATCAGTTTCTAAAGATCGAGGGAGTAACAAATAAAAAGGCAATAGAAAGCACAGCCCACTATCCAGCTACATTGGAAAAAACTAATTAGGGACAACTGAGATGGGAAAAATTAATTATAGTGATGGGAACCACCTTTCAAAATATTAACGTTGGCAGATCTGTTAAGCCCTAGCAGTGCTGGAAAAGCTAGGAGCAAGCCCAATCCTAATAATCAGCTCTCCCCACTTAGCTGGCGTAGTAAATAAAGAAGTTGAATAACTTTATCTATAATTCAAAAATCAAGGACCCCCAAGACAAGGTCTACAACACATCAAGAGGGAAAAAATTTAGAAAGATGAATAATTTAAAGGGACCTCCTTCCCTTATCAAGCTTATCCAAGATTTAAAAGACTCCTCCATGAGGTGGAGTCCTTTCGCCATTTGGAAGAAACAAATTCTTACCAATAGGGAGTCTTTCAAAGATGAGGGAGAAAAGACTCCCCAAGAACGATGTGACTTAATCTCCCAGAATAAACGGAGGATCTTAGAAGTTACTCCTCATCGATTGTCCATTCAAAACACTATAAAAGGGAGCCTAGGGGAAGACCAAAGGTAAGCAACATCAATTCCTGCACATACCTTTAGATCTCTTCCCACAAATACTAACTTAAGCATCGGAGGGACAACCCCCGGAGCTCCCCCTCTAGTCTTCAACTTCCCTTTCAGATCTTGCAGCTTATGGAATCCTCACTTAAAGTTCCAAAAATCTTAATCAATACTACACAAACTTGTTCAACCCATTTAGAAGGGTGACAAGGAGCAAAGTGACCATCTCATCAGCTCACATAAAAGTGGGGCAGATTTCTACACCAACACTATTAATAAAAGAGTTCAAAAGAACTTGGAAGTTCAATAGATATAAAAAAATAAAAAATTGAATGAAAATAAATATGTGGATATAATTGAATTTATAATAATAATTGATAGGACTTTTCTGAAATACCCTAGGATGAAGACACGTGTCCTCGGTTTACTAAAACACTGTTGCTAGGATCAAGCCCATCGGCGCACGAATGTCCTCGCCCCCGAGGGTACCTTCATATAGGATCATACATTCAGTATATTTTACAAACCGACACGTGTCCTCGGTCAGATATGTACCTCGGTCGGCATACCTCCCTCGGTCCCCGAGATGAGCCTTTGCTCGGTACCGAGAGTTAACCCGTCCTGGACACTTCCTCTACTCCAGGATAAGCTATTGACGTACAGGTCACTAGCCTGGGCTAGTTTAGGCTATTCATCATGACCTCGTCTTACACAAGTAATGTCAGAATGTACTGGAATACAGAGGTCACAGCCAATAGGGGATGGACGCGTGGCGTATGATATCACATCAAAAGTAGACAAACCGCATGTCGTTGCTGACACGCGACTTGGGAAAGCAAACAATTAATTGCACCGTTCCCTTGATGAGACCGCATTCAATGCGGTAAGGCTCGGAAATGAAAGGCAATAAATGCCTCTATTACAGAGAATTTATTGCATCCTCCCCGAGAGGAGCACATTGTACTGTCGGCATCCCGACGACCCAGCATTAATTGCTCGGGACCCCGAGCAGTTAATTAGAGAAGACATTCCTCATCAGAATCAAATGTACACGTTACCTGTGCCTAATGATCACCTACTGACCACACTGACAGCAATCATGAGCTTTTAAGGTATAAATACTCCTTGCAAAAGGCAAAGCTAGTATGCAACAACAAACTATCTACTACAATACACAACACACTCAGTGTTTTCTCCTTCCTCTCTCNACTACACTGACAGCAATCATGAGCTTTTGAGGTATAAATACTCCTTGCAAAAGGCAAAGCGGGTATGCAACAACAAACTCTCTACGGCAATACACACGACACACTCAGTGTTTTCTCCCTCCTCTTCCTTTCTCAAAGACTGACTAGATCGTCGGAGGGGATACGCCGGAAAACACTCCGGCGCCCTTCTAACTTGTTCTTCTTTGTTCTAGGAACCTTTTCCAGCCTTACAGGATCGTTCTTCCTTTCCCAGGGTCTCCCGTTGCCGTTCCGGGTTATCACCGAACCTTGCAAGCTATCCTAAGCAGCGTGTCAGATCACTCAACCGGCTCACCCGAAGTTCACCAAGGGAGAGATCTGTTCCCGTTTTTTATATTGTGCAGGATCTTGCACGCACAAGCTGACACCGTCTGTGGGAAACGACTAGTTTTCCTAGTTTTCTCTCTATAAAGAACAGTGACCATGGTGAACACTCGACAAAAAGGAAAAGGGCCCCACCAAAGGAGTCTCGAGTTACAAGCTCCCTGTCATCACGGAGGGAGGGATCACACCAACACGAATAAAAATGCCTCTACTCGGTCAAGAGGGGTTACCCCTCAAACCAGTATGGGGATCAGGTCAGGGGGATCAGCCCCCTTGGCTCGTCAGCTGGCGGAGGTGATTGAAGAAAAATTTGGCGATAGATTACGTCAGCTGGAGAAGGACAATGTAAACGTCCTTAGCCGGCTCGACGAGTTTGCCGCCTCAGGCGGAGGGTCGAGGGATTCATTCCTTTCCCGAGGACTCCCCGTCCATGAGGCGGAGACAAAGGATCTAAGGAACCACCTGGATCACAAAGCAGAAAGCTCCAGGGCCCCGAAGCGACCCAGGGCCGGCGAATGCCATCTTGACAACCATTCCAGGAAAGCAAGGCCATTGGCCCTGGACGACCTCCGGCGAGGTTTGTCCAGACGGAGGAAGGGAGATGAATCTGAGGAGGACTCAACCCAATCTACACGACGCCCAGGAAACGAGGGGCTTACCGACGAACCCAGAGACTTCAGGAGGCATCCCGTAAGGGAAGAAGTAGATCTCAGAGCCCGATTAGACTCCAGAAGAAAGGGTAAGACTGTCCAGGACGAGGCCGAGGACGAAGTCATGCAAACACCCTTCACGAGGGAAATCAGTGAGATGGATGTCTCAAGAAAGTTCGTCGTGCCACGGTTCAAGACCTATGATGGGCGATCTGATCCCGATGCCCATATCAGACAGTATAAGCAGATGATGTCCCTCTATCATTCGGACCAACGGTTTCTATGCCGGGTGTTCCCTATGAGCTTGGGGGACTCTGCGATGAGGTGGTTCGAGGCGCTTCCCCCAAACAGTATTGGGTCCTGGAAAGAATTGACAAGGCAGTTCCTAACCCGATTCATCACGGGGAGTAAGCGCCCCAAGGACATTGGATCACTGCTGACCCTCAGGAGGAGGGAATCCGAGACTCTTCGCCAGTACGCCATCCGATACTGGGAAGAAGTCAATGAGGTCGAGGGATGCTCGGAGGTCATGGCAGCAGCATCATTCCGGCTCGGCTTGGCGAGGGACACGGACCTGTACCGATCCCTGACCAAGAAGACTCCCTCGGATATGGGGGAACTGATGGCCCGGATAAACAAGTACTCAAGGGTCGAGGACGAGATGGGGAGCAACAAAGGCCGAGCCCTCCAACCCAAGAGAAAGGAAAAAGAGCACGAAGATATTCCCCGGAAGGGATTGCTACCCCGTCCAGGGGGTTCGTCCAGAGGAGTTCACACCGTCTTCAAGGAACCCATCTTCAGGTTGCTCCATAAAATCAAACACGAGCCGTTCTTCAAATGGCCGCCCAGGATGCAGAGCGACCCCTCCACCCGTGATCAAAAGGTTAAGTGTTCCTATCACCGGGATTTCGGGCATCGCACCGAAAGCTGTAGGGTGTTCAAATCGTTCTTGGAAAGCTTGGTCCGAGACGGACATCTGAAAGAGTACATAGAGCCCAGGCCAGAAGAAAGACGAGCTCTTGCCCCGACCGAGGAACCGGACAACATCATAGACGTCATTCATATATGTCCCCTGGAGCGCCCCACGTCCAAGGAGCTCGAGTCCGACCTCAAGAGGGTAGCTTTTACAAGGAAGGTAGCCGAGGGTGATGTGGGACCATCGAGTAAAAGGGCCAGGATGGGTGAGCTTGGCATCACGTTCTCCGACGCAGATTTGACAGGCGTGGTGATTCCTCATAACGACGCCCTCGTCTTGACCCTGAGGATAGGGAAATTCGATGTCAAGAGAATTTTGATAGACTCAGGAAGCTCCTCAGAGGTGATGTACTTCGAAACTCTGAAACGGATGGGCTTTGGCCCCAGAGACCTCAACAAAGTCAGTACACCCCTCATCCGGTTCAACTGCTCATTCGCGTTGCCCGTGGGAAAAATCACATTGCCGGTTGCCACTGGTCCCTTTATCATCGACACAGAGTTTGTTGTGATCGATACGGACTCTCCCTACAACGTGATTATGGGGCGAACATGGCTGCATGCATTGGGTGCAATGCATTCCACCTTCCATCAGAAATTAAAGTTCGCCACGCCGGAAGGTATCATGGAGATCCGGGGGGACCAAGCGTCCGCGAAAAACTGTTTTTATTCAGCCGTTCGAGCCGGGGCATCCAG
This sequence comes from Ilex paraguariensis, assembly GCA_963454935.2. Lineage (NCBI taxonomy): Eukaryota > Viridiplantae > Streptophyta > Magnoliopsida > Aquifoliales > Aquifoliaceae > Ilex > Ilex paraguariensis. The sequence continues at coordinate 101,075 of CAUOFW020004225.1, forward strand.
CCAGGAGAAAGGGCGAGCGCCGGAAGAGATTATGGAAAAATAGCAATTACAGTCCGGGCGTCCAGGAATGGATGACCCCCGGATAGACCCAACTGAGCGGTCGGTAGAAGACCTCCGGAAGGTGCCCTTGGTAGAGGGAGAAGAAGAGAGGTATTTCTTAGTTGGGACCTCGATGCCCACAGCCGAACAGGAGGAGATGATCGAGTTCCTAAGGGGAAATACAGACGTGTTCGCATGGAACGAAATGGAAATGACGGGGGTAGACCCCGAGATAATCACACACAGGCTGCATGTTGACCCGTCGCACAAGCCAGTCAAACAGAGGCCACGACGCATGGCCCCGCATCACACCAGCGCGGTCAACGAGGAAATCGACAAACTCCTGAAGGCCGACGCCATTCGAGAGATACAGTTCCCAGAATGGCTGTCTAATACGGTATGCGCAAAGAAGAAAGGGGGGAAATGGCGTGTTTGCGTAGACTTTACAGATCTAAACAAGGCATGTCCCAAGGATGACTACCCCCTGCCAAAGGTGGACCAGCTGGTAGATGCCACAGCCGGATATGAACGAATGGACTTCCTGGATGCCCGAGCAGGATATCATCAGATCCCTCTCTATGCCCCGGATCAGGAAAAGACGGCATTTATCACTCCGAAGGGAGTTTATTGCTACAAAGTGATGCCGTTTGGACTGAAGAACGCCGGGGCAACATACCAAAGGCTGATGAATTGGATGTTCAAAAAGAAGATCGGCAACACCATGGAGGTCTACATAGACGATATGCTGGTGAAGAGCAAACGGAGTTGTGATCATCTAACAGATTTGACGGATACCTTCTCCACCCTCAGAGAGTATGGACTGAAGCTGAATGCAGCGAAGTGCGTTTTCGGAGTGGAGTCTGGTAAATTCCTCGAATATCTGGTTAGCCAACGAGGAATCGAAGCCAACCCGGATCAGATTAAGGCAATTCTGGACATCCGAAGCCCTCGCACTGTCCGAGAAGTCCAAAAACTCACAGGGATGCTGGTTGCACTTAACCGTTTCGTCTCACACTCCTCGGATAAATGCAAACCCTTCTTTGGAGCAATCAAGAGTGCTGGGAAGAATATGTGGAGCCAGGGGTGCGAGGACGCCCTGGCTAGGATCAAAGAATACCTAAGGACTCTTCCAACCCTGTCCGTCCCCATCCAGGGGGAGATGCTGTTCCTGTACTTAGCAGTTTCAGAGTTTGCGGTGAGCGGGGTACTTATCCGTGAGCATGAGCACCGATAGAAGGCGATTTACTACATAAGCAAGGTGCTCCTGGACGCAGAGACAAGATATCTGCCCCTAGAGAAACTGGCTCTATCCCTGGTCACCACTGCGAGGAAACTGCGGCATTATTTCCAGGCGCACCCAATCACTGTCCTAACCGATCAGCCCTTGAAGGCAATTTTGAGGAAAGCGGAACTCTCCGGAAGGATTTCCAAGTGGGCAGTAGAGTTGGGGGAGCACGACATTCATTTCAAACCCCGAACTGCGATAAAAGGTCAGGTATTGGCAGACTTCATAGCTGAGTTTTCAGGGGAGCATCCTGTTCTAGAAGGACCACCTCCTCCCGACTTAGCGTCTCCAATGAATTATGATGGATCGCCTTGGCTTTTGTGTGTGGACGGTTCGTCAAATAGTAAGGGGTCCGGATCGGTGTCTTACTGACCTCTCCAGATGGGATTATTGCGGAGCATGCCATTCGGCTGGGATTCAAGGCTTCAAATAATGAAGCTGAATATGAGGCACTCATCTCGGGACTTCGGTTAGCTGAGGCGACTGGNTTCGGCTGGGATTCAAGGCTTCGAATAATGAAGCTGAATATGAGGCACTCATCTCAGGACTTCGGTTAGCTGAGGCGACTGGAGTTACCAATTTGATCGTGCATTGTGATTCTATGCTGGTGGTCAATCAAGTCAACGGAGAGTTCAAAACGAGGGACCCTAGGATGAAGGCGTACCATCACCAGGCAACGACCATAATCCGANATGCTGGTGGTCAATCAAGTCAACGGAGAGTTCAAAATGAGGGACCCTAGGATGAAGGCGTACCATCACCAAGCAACGACCGTAATCCAAAGGTTCAGCCGGTTTGAGATCAAGCAGGTGTCCCGCGATAAAAACACACATGCCGACGCCGTTGCTTGTCTAGCCTCGGCGGTGGACTCCTCCCAGTCGCGCAGAATCACCATTGAATATCTTCCTACATCCTGCATAGACCATGCTCCCGAGGCACTAGTCATCCAGGACGCACACAGGCCGCCTAGCTGGATTGATCCCTTTGTCAAGTTCCTAACAACAGGAGATCTCCCGGAGTGTTCAAAGGAAGCTAGGAAGATAAGACTCAAAGCTCCAAGATTTTGGGTCTCTCCGGATCAGAAGCTCTACCGGAGGTCTTTCTCAGGGCCTTACTTGTTATGCGTCCAAGAGGATCAGGTACAAGACCTCCTGTATGAGGTGCATGAGGGAATATGCGGGGGGCACTCTGGGGGGCGATCTATGGCACACCGCATCATGTCTCAGGGGTATTGGTGGCCCCAAATGCAAAAGGATGCGCGCGCATACGTCCAAAAGTGCGACCAGTGTCAGAAATTCTCCCCTGCAATCAGGCAACCTGCGGGGGACTTACACCCCCTGACCAGCCCTTGGCCATTCGCCCAATGGGGGTTCGATTTAGTCGGACCCCTGCCTAAGGCTCTGGGAAATAGGAAGTTCCTCATTGTGGCCACAGATTACTTCACCAAGTGGGTAGAGGCGGAGCCGTTGACTCATATCCGCGACATAGATGCCAAAAAGTTCGTCTGGGAGAACATAATCATCAGGTTTGGGATTCCCCGGGCATTGGTGTCGGATAATGGGACTCAATTCACCGGCGGGCGTTTCAAGTCTTTCTGTGAGCAACTCGGGATCCGTAATTTCTACTCCACCCCTGCCTATCCTCAAGCCAACGGGCAGGCAGAGGCCTCCAACAAGACAATTATCAATGGGATCAAGAAGAGGTTGGAGAAAGCCAAGGGAAAATGGGCGGAAGAATTATTAAACATTTTGTGGGTGTACAGGACCACCCCTCGGTCCTCGACAGGGGAAACCCCATACTCCCTGGCATACGGAATGGAGGCAATCATACCCCTCGAAGTAGGGCTCCCGACCATAAGGACCCAAGCTTTCGACGAAGGGGGGAATGACCGTCAACTGGGATTGGATCTGGACCTAGTAGAAGAAAGAAGGGAGGAAGCCGCCTTGAGGATAACTAAGTATCGAGAGAAGATCTCCCAACTATACAACAGAAGGGTCAAGGCTCGAGAATTCCGAATAGGCAATCTGGTCCTCAGAAGGGTAACGGCCAATACCCGCGATCCAACAGAGGGAAAAATGGGACCTAACTGGGAAGGGCCTTACAAAGTGATATCAATCGGGGGCGCTGGGTCGTACAGATTAGAAGACATGAGTGGAAAACTTGTAATACGACCATGGAATGTTATGAATCTAAAGAAGTATTACTTTTGAAGTATTCTCTCCCTCAAGTGCTT
>CAUOFW020004225.1:112642-165143 GCA_963454935.2 Ilex paraguariensis
AAGACATTAAGGCAGCATTGCCCGGGGAAGAGGCGGAAATGAGAGAGGAACTGAAGAAGCAGGGGGGTAAAGGAAACCTAATTCCACCCTCTATGATGGCCTTGGTATAGAAAGGCATGGCATCCTCGGTCCCGAGGGTAGAAGAGTGCACCATCGGGTCAAAATCCTCTACGTCTACGCACGGAGGAATGCCGTACTTGGCCCTAAACCTATTGATCTGCTCATCGCCTTTTACCTTATATTTCCCTGACCCCGAAGGACCAGCCTGAGGATTCTCGGGAGCAGGGCGACGACGAGGCATCTCTAAAAAAGTAAGAAAGAAGAGGGTATTTGTTCTTGAAAATCCCTGAGGAAGTTTCCCGAGGGTTAAATCGCTATGTATCGATCGGAAGACACCTCCAGTCAATCGGAAAACAAAAGGCTAGGAGGAAGAAAAGAAAGAGGATTCTAAAACTCACCCGAACGTCAAAATGGAGTTTTTCTGGAAAACCTTAAAGCGACTCCCTCTAGAAAGTTCAGAAATCAACAATGGGTCTGCTGGCTTTAAGATTTTGAGGGAGAATGGGCAGTCGACGATGGCAGAAGAAACAAAACTCCGGCGAAGATTCAAGAAGAGGTACTCCGGAGAAAGTTTGAAATGACAAAACGAAGAAAACCGGAGAGGAACCCCCTTTATATAGGGGCAATTTTCATCATTGGACGCGAAAACCGAAACGGCGCATTTAATGCGCACGACATCCCAAGCCGGGGAAAGCGGCTCAAGGCCATGATGAAGGACGGGTGGTAGTTGGGAAACCCTTTGTCTCCTTACAACGCGTGTCCTCGGTGTCAGAAGATCGAAGGCTGGGGGCAGTTGATAGGACTTTTCTGAAATACCCTAGGATGAAGACACGTGTCCTCGGTTTACTAAAACACTGTTGCTAGGATCAAGCCCATCGGCGCACGAATGTCCTCGCCCCCGAGGGTACCTTCATATAGGATCATACATTCAGTATATTTTACAAACCGACACGTGTCCTCGGTCAGATATGTACCTCAGTCGGCATACCTCCCTCGGTCCCCGAGATGAGCCTTTGCTCGGTACCGAGAGTTATCCCGTCCTGGACACTTCCTCTACTCCAGGATAAGCTATTGACGTACAGGTCACTAGCCTGGGCTAGTCTAGGCTATTCATCATGACCTCGTCTTACACAAGTAATGTCAGAACGTACTGGAATACATAGGTCACAGCCAATAGGGGATGGACGCGTGGCGTATGATATCACATCAAAAGCAGACGAACCGCATGCCGTTGCTGACACGCAACTTGGGAAAGCAAATAATTAATTGCACCGTTCCCTTGATGAGACCGCATTCAATACGGTAAGGCTCGAAAATGAAAGGCAATAAATGCCTCTATTACAGAGCATTTATTGCATCCTCCCCGAGAGGAGCACATTGTACTGTCGGCATCCCGACGACCCAGCATTAATTGCTCGGGACCCCGAGCAATTAATTAGAGAAGACATTCCTCATCAGAATCAAATGTACACGCTACCTGTGCCTAATGATCACCTACTGACCACATTGACAGCAATCATGAGCTTTTAAGGTATAAATACTCCTTGCAAAAGGCAAAGCTGGTATGCAACAACAAACTCTCTACTACAATACACAACACACTCAGTGTTTTCTCCTTCCTCTCTCTCTCTCTCTTTCTCAAAGACTGACTAGATCGTCGGAGGGGATACGCCGAAAAATACTCCGGCGCCCTTCTAACTTGTTCTTCAGCCTTCCAAGATCGTTCTTCCTTTCCCAGGATCTCCCGTTGCCGTTCCAGGTTACCACTGTATCTTGCAGGCTGTCCCAAGCAGCGTGTTTGGTCACTCCACCGGCTCACTCCAGTTCACCAGGGGAGAGATCTGTTCCCGTTTTTTATATTGTGCAGGATCTTGCACGCACAATAATAATTATAGATATATATATTTATAGGAAATTAAAAGTTTTTTATAGATACTGACACTTGTAAGTAGCATAGATATAGATATAAATTGACCTCTCACTCAAGTTTTTTTTTTTGGGACATAAGTCCTCTCATTCATTAATAGTTTGAGGATGAGAGTATGTTTTTTCTATTGGAGAGGCGTCTATTGTAGACCATTAATCATGTCACCTTTAAAAATTAAGGGTGGGGCTATTCCCACCCCCAAAAATCTCTTTTCACACTCCTTTAAACTCTAAATCATAAAATTAAGTTTACCACTTCTACACTCACCCCACTAGTAACTAAGTCCACCACAGTCTATACCCACTCCACTAATGATTAAACTCATCTCAATTAGGATTTCTTTCTATATCCTATACCACATAACCTATACAAAAATATACTCAACTTGGTTATGTAATATAAATTTCTCAAATGATATTCAAGTTGGTTTTGATTTCAAATTTATTTTATTTTATTATACGTGTTCTTTTTATCAATATAAAAAAAATTCATTTAAGATTTATATATGATACATATAGAGTTAATTATGTATACTAGTTGATGCACGCGTGTATTGCACGTAAAAAAATTAAATTATAATTTTGATTTTTAATTTTTTTTCAATGTTATAGCTATAAAATAATAAAACCAATATCTAGCTATTTTAACCTATATATTGATAATTTACACTTGTAGTGGAGGTATATATTTAATTATCATAACGCAAAACAATTTGCACAAATAAATAGTGATGCATAGACAACAAATACTTCATATATTTGAACAGTTTAGACCAATTGGATTTGGCTAAGGGGAGGACATAAAAACATTAGTTTGTTTACCATCAAATGACATTATCATAAAAAAAATGCTATTTTTATTTAATTTGGGGACCTAATTCAATATAACCATTGGATTAAAGGTGGACTCCATTTAATATTGGAATGCTCAACTAATCCAATGGTTGTATTGAATAAGATCCCTGATTAGGTCTCCAAATTAAATTCCTGTAACATTGCTCATAAAATAAACAATAGTATCAAAACATATTTTTTATTTTACTTCGTATTGGCAAAATTAAACCATTTCAAAAAAAATGAAGGCTCCAAACAACCTGGGTACACCCATATCATCAACTAAGTGATCAAACTAGATTAGTCCCAAAAGGTAAACAAGATGGTTAGAAGCCTGGAGGTCCGAAAATTTCTAGGTGTGAGGTCCAAAATGCATAAACAAAATGTCTTCATGCTCCTAACACAAAAGTAAATGTACACACCTAAATAGGTCAAAATATATAAGAAAGTAGTGCTAAAGATTAGCATGATTTTGTGCCCATCACAAATAGAAAATCAATGCTTTGTATGGTCCATTCCACTAACAAAGCTCTAAATTGGTAACTTGAAATGGCTGATACAATACTAATATACAAAAATAATTAGCGGCATAGTCTCATGCACATTACAGGCAACTATTTTTCTGTGAAGAGTGTCCTTAGCATAAAAGCTCATATAATAAAGATAGAAATCGTCTCGCTCGAGTGGTTTATGATTGTAAAATTAAGTGCAAACATGAAGTTGGAAGGAATATATCACAGAAATTGATAGCTATGAGAACAAATTCATCGGGGACAAGACAAGAGTAACAATAGGCATAATGTTGTTTTTAACAATCGAATCTGGGTCCTACAAAACAACAATTATTCTAATAAATTCAAAATTACATTTTTTTCACATGTCTGTGTGAGAGAGAGGGGGGGGACCAAAAGTACATTATGTAAAAGCCTCTCAGGCTTTCATTTAAATTCTTTGAAAATCATAGTTAGAACCCTGACCCTAGTTTAAAGACTCTTACCAAACTATACCACCAATATCTTATCTTCTTCCAACAATTCAACCTCCAATGCTTTGTGGAATATCTCAAACATGTGCCTCTTTAGGTGATTATTGGTTCTTCATGGGGTTTACAGTAGAAATCAATTGGGAGGTTCAGCCGCATTTAGGATTATCAGCATTAATGGAGAACAAGTGGAGGAAGTGGATGAGGTGAAGGTCTTTTAAGAGAGACCCAAGACTTTCATGTTGTTTGTATATTAGAACTTTGTAGAATTCCTAAAAAAAAAAATCTTAAATGTGAAGACTATTAAATAACTACAAAACAACAATAGATATTCTTCAAGGAATTAGGGAAGTCTATTAAACGGAAAGACCATTAACAACCCACAAACTGCAATTATATATTGGAAGAAGAAAAGATGTGATTACATCTTGACTTGTTCAACTGAATGAGATATAATGGACCATCAAAAGTTTATTAAGGTTAAAATTGTGGGACCCAACCACGCATTGCACATATATTAATATAATTTTGTGGGCTAAATTATAATTATGTGAAAGTATTAAAAGGTTAATTAAATTAAATCTTTCATAGTCATGATGTATGTGAACATACATTGGGTAGGTGGACTCTGTTAGTGATGTATGAGTGAGACCATTTATAGAAATTTCATGTGTGAAAATATTAGTGGGTTGAGTTCGAAATCATTTAATAACTTGGGGGGAGGCAAGGGTAATTAACCCATTATCTTTACAAGTGTTAACATGTTAAAAAAAAAATATATATATATATATATATAAGTGAACCGTGTGTGTGTGTGAGTGTGCCGTGTGTACAGGGGTGTGTGTGCGTGTAATATAAGTATATAGGTGTGTGTGTGTGTGTTTAAGATAAAAAAAAAAAAATAAGAGAGTTCTGGTTTTGGGCTGAGGCCGAGAGAGAGAGAGGAGAACAAGAGAGAAAAAGAAAAAAAAAAGAAAGAAAGAGAGAAGACGTCAGGGGGAAAAAGTATATATACGTGCATGGGTCCATTTGAACCGTGAGCAAGGAAGGTATAAGGATTTAAGTTTTGAGTTGTGATTAATTTTTGTATCTACGTATTTGTATATGTGTGGGCTGTTTTAGCGTGTTTTAATTAGTAGGTTGTTTTAATTTAAATACATGAGTTGTCTTATTTTATTTTCATGGGTTGTTTTAATTCAAATTTCATGGGTTGATTTAGTTAATGTCAAAACAGATTTTGTATGAGTGTAATTAAATATATTTAGCATAATTAACAGGATATTAAAAAAAAATAGGTTCCAAATGGGTATTAAAACAAAGATGAAAAAAATGTGAAAAATAGTTATTTAAGATGTTCGGTATGTTTTTGAGGGCTAGTTTGGAACCGACATTATGGGAGTGAAATGGGTGATTTAAAAATGCAATTAGGGGGGCTAATTTTCATAATTTAGTGAAGGTATGAGTTTAGGTATAATTGTTTTAAAAGAAAAGTACGATAGAAATTGGAAAAGGGTGCCGAAAACGCNATGGGTGATTTAAAAATGCAATTAGGGGGGCTAATTTTCATAATTTAGTGAATGTATGAGTTTAGGTATAATTTTTTTAAAAGAAAAGTACGATAGAAATTGGAAAAGGGTGCCGGAAACACCGAAACCCTGATTTCTAAATGTTATTATCACATGTGCTAATTTTAATCCAAATGACTTGAAATTTTGCATGTAGCATTTTTAAATAATGCTTGATGTGATAATGTGACTTTTGAATGCAAATGAGCATAATATCCGGTGCGAAACGTATGAAATGCCGGAAGTATAATTTTTGAAATTTGGGGTCCAAATGTGTGGAAATGGACCCCCGATCAATGTATTTGACCTACGTAATTCTAATTGTGATTAATGTGAGTGATTTTGAGAATTTGAGAAGGAAATGTGATCCCTAGAACAAAAGTGCTAGTGTGTGAGTTGATAGGACGGTAACCAGAGTTATCGGGGCACTTTGGGGTGCATCATTTGCATGTATTAGTGTATGATTAATTATTAAATTTGATAACCATATTGATATTGTAATTACCAATGTGTTAGGTGGAACAAGTGAGACAGTCAATATTGAAACAGGTATGGTGACACCAAAAGGATCCACTGAGAGGATCAGAGGGCCGTAGATTTGTACATCTGAGGTGGGTGTATATCTTTATATGTTTTGAAAATGCTACTATCAGATGATAGTAAATGATTATAATTTAATAGCAATTCTTCAGGATTATGTGCTATGTGCTTATGTGATTGGATGATGCTTTGTACTGTGTATTGTGTATTATGGAATATGGCACATTGTTCGAGACAAGGGCATCGATGCCTGGTCACTGGGAGTGCAGTGATGTGCTAGCACTGTGGTGATCCCGGGAGGTTCGGGAGACACGGATCCATGTGGGATCGATTACCCAATGAGTGGTAGTATGGATGTGATGTGGCTTGTGAATTCTTTGAATTGGATTGATGTTGTTATTTGATACGTGTATCTACGTAATATCTATCTACTTCAGTGTATTACTATCATTTTCATTTCATATACTGCATGTATACTCACTGAGCTCGTGGTTTAGCTCACACCCCTACAGTTTCTTCTTTCAGGTACTATAGAGAAGGATGCAGACCGGTCCACTGTCCAGTTGATTAAGTCTTGTGGAACGTTAGTGTGATACCACTCAGGATGAGTGTTGGTATGATTAACCGTTGGGCTGTGTATTATATTTATGAGAGATATTTATGGCACGTTAATAGTATATATATTTATAAATAAACTAAGCAAGCATATTTTGTGATGTATGCTATGTGGGTGTGAGATTTTGTATATGTCTATAACCTAGAAAATAAATGATTGGTACAGATGTTTATATATAGTACATGTTATCAGACAGGTTTTACCATCATGCTTAATAACTAAGGTGATGAGTGTTGTTGTTGCACCTGTGGGATTATATCATGTTTGATTAGTCCAGCTTATAATAATTGTTCACAGGTGTATATAAAACCTAGCCGCATCTCATCCTTGGGAGACCGGGATGGGGTATGACAAATTAGTTGGTATCAGAGCTAAAGTTTATAATGTGGTAGTCGAGTTGAGTCTAGCGTGACAGTGGACTTAGGGATAGGTCTGTTTAGGTGGGGTGTTAAAGGTCCGTGTGAGTGTATGAAATATATATTGCATGTTATCCTNTAAAGTTTATAATGTGGTAGTCGAGTTGAGTCTAGCGTGACAGTGGACTTAGGGATGGGTCTGTTTAGGTGGGGTGTTAAAGGTCTGTGTGAGTGTATGAAATATATATTGCATGTTTTCCTTACCCATATGCGACATTCACATGTTTTACAATGATACATGGAGGGAGAAGGGTCATCNATATATTGCATGTTATCATTACCCATATGCGACATTCACATGTTTTACAGTGATACATGGAGGGAGAAGGGTCATCTGCTCGGGCTGGGGATAGGGGAAAACGACCCCAGGTGGAGGAGGAACCAGGTGATCGGGAAGGTAGGCAATTGTGGGAAGCAGCAGCTAAGTACTTTGAGCAACATACAACGTGAGTGGAAACAGTAAAACCCAAGGGTACATTATACGAACAGTTTAAAAAGCTTGATCCACCAATATTTACGGGAACGGCAGGNGTACATTATACGAACAGTTTAAAAAGCTTGATCCACCAATATTTACGGGAACTGCAAGTCTGTTAAAGGTAGAAAATTGGTTACGACACACCGAGAAGATATTCAAAGTGATGGGAGTTGGTGATGAGGATAAATTATTGTTGGCCACTTTTATGTAAGCAGAGGAGGCCCAGTATTTGTGGGAGGCTATGGAGAGAGCATTGCTGCCAGTGTGCACTGAAGGGGAGGCGAGTTCAGTTTCCAGAGTTCCCACATGGCGACAGTTTACAGATGCTTTTGACAAGAAGTATTTTTCCTCGAGTTATCGATACCAAAAACAAAATGAATTTTTACATCTGCAGCAAGGGAATTAGTCAGTGCTGGAGTATGAGGGTAAATTTAGTACTTTGTCCAGATTTATGCCTTTTGTTGTCGCAGATGAGGGGGAAAGATGCAGAAGATTCCATATGGGGCTAAATTACAGTATTAGATCNAGTCAGTGCTGGAGTACGAGGGTAAATTTAGTACTTTGTCCAGATTTATGCCTTTTGTTGTCGCAGATGAGGGGGAAAGATGCAGAAGATTCCATATGGGGCTAAATTACAGTATTAGATCTCGTATTTCAATGCTGGAGTTGACCACATTTTTTCAGAATTATACAACAAAGTCCTAATTGTGGAAGCTGATTTGAAAGAAATGGAAAGTGCAAGTGAACAGGTAAAAAGTGGAAGATATGAGCCAAGTGGACAAGGTTCCATGGGAAGTTTCTTTAGTAGAGCCTGGAGGGGAATGTTTCCAAAGGGTGCAAGTAAGAAAAAATCAGGAGTCTCATCCCAAAGTCGAGGACAGAGAGTGAGTGGATCATCTTCCTTTGCACCGGGTCGAGAGATGGGGTAGTCTCGAGGGAGTATAATTACCTGCTACCGTTGCGGGCAAGTTAGGTACATTGTACGAAACTGTCCTATGGGAGGACCAGGAGCTGCTATGTCACGGCGTTGCTTTTTATGTGGTCAGGAGGGACACATGCAGAGAGATTGTCCATAATATTTTACCCAGAGTTCATCGATAGGCAGTGTACCTATGGTGTCTCGAGGAGCAGCAAGCGGTAGAGGTCGAGGACGAGGAGGCAGCATTGGAGGTGGTGGTGCTGGTGGTAGTGAGAATTTAACCAGTATTATACATATGTTTACCTCTCACTAGAGGATATAAGTAACTACTCACGCCCTATTGCTACAGACAAACAAGGAGTGTGGGCAATTTTCATTACAACTGAAATTAAAATATAAACCCTAAAATGTCTTTCACAAGGAACAACTGAAACACAATCACCTTTATTATCAATTATGACAAAAAGGTGACGGCAGTTCAACTATCCAAATAGAAAGATATAACAGAAATGTAAAAATACAGAGTTTAGACTGAAGTGTATGACGGACCGGATCGAGTTGCAAGTATTTCTTTCTTTTTTTCTTTTCTCTTTTCTCTTTCTCTTTTTCTCTCTTGGATTTCTCTCTGAACTCCCCTTGGATCCGGCCTCCTGAAGAATGAAGAGGGCATGCATATTTATGGGCAAGGAAAGTAAGCAGTGGCAAATCAATCTTCAGCCGCCTTTGGACCACCGTCCGGATGCCATCACCACTGTACAGTGGCATCTTGCTGGATTTTCCCACTTGCATTATGCTAACTCTTCATGTGTGGTAATTACACTTTAGCCTTTGTAGTTTCAAGCTTTTAAGCATTGCTCCTTGTATTCTCCGATAATTCAGCATTTAACCCTGAAAATTTTAAACATAATACACATAAAACCGTAATTTTACAAATGAAACCGTAATTATGCACTGTTAAAAACATTTAATTCCAAGATCATATTTCCAAATGAAAGTTTCATGACTTCATTTCTACAATTAATCAACGCATTTGATGTAGCTAGGAATGGTCGACCTAATATTAGAGGTGTGGATGCACATCTATGACAAATTAGTTATGTGTCTATAACAATAAAATCTACTGAAAAATAAAATTGATCAACTTGGACAATAACATCTTCCACAGTTCTTCATGGAGTTTTTATTGATCGGTCTACTAGTTGAAGTGTGACATTGGTAGGTTTAAGCTCACTTAATCCTAAATGTGTATAGACCGAATATAGCATTAAATTACAACTAGCTCCAAAATCTAGTAGAGTTTCTTCAATTCAAAAATTTCCAATGATGCATGAAACTGTAGGACTTCCTGGATCTTTGTATTTAAGAAGAGTAGTATGTTGTATTATAGTATTGACTTATTCAGCTAGGAATGCTTTCTTTGGTACATTTGTTCTTCTTTTTATTATGCAAAATTTTTTTAAAAACTTAGCATAAACTAGAACTCATTTAATAGCATCTAACAAAGGAATGCTAATTTTGTCTTGTTTGAACAACTCAAAAATTTCAGATTGATCTTTTTTAGATGTAGATTTCCTAACTCTTTGAGGAAAAGGTAACGGAATAGGAAATGGTTGATCTTTTTCATTTTGTATTTCTAGTTGTTTTCCAATTGAAGGTTCAGGCTCAAGTGGTTCATTAACAGGAATTGACTTACGCATTTTCTTAGAAATTTTAGGTTTAATAGTTTTATCAATTACCTTGCCACTTCTTAACGTTGTGATTGCTTGTACTTGACTTGGGAAAGATTCAAATGACACAGAATTAGCTTGACTTTGCAACGATTTTTGGCTGAGATGGGAATTTTCCCTTTTCTGGCATATTGAGAGACTGAGTCAACTTAGCTAGATGACTCTTAATATCTTCAATACTCTGAGAAGTTTGAGCTTTAAAATCATTCAAAGCTTGAGTTGTTTGAGTGTTAAAATTCATTTGGCTTTGAATAAATTGATTCATAGTATCCTTCAGAGTTCTTTTTTGTGGGGGTTGATATGGTTGGTATTGTTGTTGATTTTGTGGTTGTGGTGGACCTTGTGTTTGATTTGTAGCTTGTGTATTTCTCCAACTAAAATTTGGATGATTTCTCCATCATGGGTTGTAAGTTTCAGAATATGGATTCAAATAAGGCTTATTATTATAAGTTGGAACAATATTAGATTGTTCAAATAACACTTCTTTAAATGTAGGTATAGTTGGACACTCTGCTATAGGATGTCCTAACAACGCACAAATTTCACATATTTGATCAATAGTAGATATAACAGATACTTGTTTTATTTTTTTCATCTCGAATCTCTAAAGCTTCTAGTTTTCGAGATAAACTTGTCATTTTTGCTCTTAAATCATCATCTTCTTTTAACACAAATTTTCCTCTTTCGGATGTAGATGGCTTTATTTTCACTATGTTTGAAGAAGTTGAGTCCCACATTTGGGAACTCTCAGAAATAGTATCAAAAAATTGAAATGCTTTTTCAGGATTTTTACACTTGAATTCCCCATGTACCATCATTTCAACAAATTGTCGCATTACAGGAGGAAGAACATCATAGAAAAAACCAACTAAGGTCCAATTTTTAAATGCATGATGTGGACAAGCTTGGAGAAGATCTTTAAATCTTTCCCAACATTGATAAAAAGTTTCACCTTCTTTTACAGAAAAAATCATTATTTGACATCTTAATGTATTGGTACGATGTACAGGAAAAAACTTTTTAAAGAACTCAGCTTGTAAAGCTTGTCAGTTTGTGATTGACTTAGCTCTTAAAGAACTAAGCCATTGTTTTGCTTTATCTTTTAAAGAAAAAGAAAATAGTTTTAGTCTAACTATTTCAAAATTATCTTGCAATGTTCTACATACTTCTTCAATTTTTTTCATATGAACATAAGGGTTTTCAATTTCTAGACCATGGAACTATGGTAATAATTGTATTGTTCCTGGCTTAATATTAAGATTTGGAGCATCTATTAAAAAAGCAAAACATGACGGGACATTAGTTCATGTAGGGTGTAGATATTCTCTTAATAGTCGAATATTTTGAACTACTTCTTGTTCTCTAGGTTGTTCTTCCCTAGGTACATTTCTAGTCATACTTAATTCAAATGATTCTGGTGTAGATGAAGATGATGAGGATGAAAGAGATGACGGATTTATAGATCCTATGGATGAATGAACAAACATAAATTATTTAAAAAGAAAACCCACTTTATACACATATATTAAATAAACAACTTTTGTATTTTATTTGATTTTAAATTACTGTAACTCTCCGGCAACGGCGCCAAAAACTTGATTCACACTTTTTCGTGATCGGATTAATATTATACACCCAAGTATAAGTGGTCGAACTATAATTTTCTCGGTTTTAAGTCCAAGTATAGATCCCATGAAGAGTGTGTGTAATTAGAAAATAAAATAAAAATAGTAAAATTGTTTATCTTAGATAGGACAGTATGTGATAACTTGTGATGTGAGCTTAGATTGATAAATAGTTTAATTATGTTGCAGATAGATTTAAACAATATTAAAAAGTATCCTTCAGTTCAAGGATCTCATATGCGTTATATTGGTTAAATACTGAAAATGCTACCTTACAACAATCAACTTACATGTTACAAGCAAGTCAACTGGTAGGTCTGATGTATATAAACCATCACACAACAACATTTTAGGTTAGCTGGTGGTATCCATGACAATTGATTAATCCAAGCAAACCAAAAGGACAAGCCATTCATGACAAATACTTGAATTATTCATTTGTTTTCGTAATAGTAGGTTCATACATAATAAAGCATAACACAGGCACTTCTTAGGTCAACTGGTGGTATTAGTCATAACACAACAACTTCTTAAGTTAGCTAGTTATAGATATGTCAATTGACTAATCCAAGCAAACCAAAAGGTCAAGCCATTCATGAGGAATACTTGAATTATTCAGTTGACTCTATCTGTGATATATATACCAGTTAAACATCCTCAGCGTTTCGGTGGAGGATAAACCATATCAATAGGAATGTCGGGTTGTTAGACTAACAATATTATCATTTATACTTGTTAAACGATCTGAGTAATCCAGAAGGACAAGTCATTCATGAGGATCATTAACATCATTAGTTTGATAGTTATATATATATAGTAATTAAATAACCCTGATAATCTAGAAAGACAAGTCATTCATGAGGATCATTTAGGTTTTGCACCATACATCAGTTAACATTCTCAACGTTCCGGTGGAGGATAAACCATACCGATAGGAATGTCGTGGTTGTTTAGCCGGCAGGTTGATGATGCACTGATGACATAATTCCAGGCACAGCACTCAAATTATGTACATCACTATATCATGCATGAAGTATATAATATATAGATATATAACTATATAAAACATCAGCATCTCTAGAATTTAACCAGTATTATATATATGTTTACTTCTCATTTGAGGATATAAGTAACTATTCATGCCCCATTGCTACAGGCAAGCAAGGAGTGCAGACAATTTTCATTATAACTGAAATTAAAATATAAACCCTAAAATGTCTTTCACAAGGAACAACTGAAACACAATCACCTTTATTATCAGTTTATGTCAAAAAGGTGACTACAGTTCAACTATCTGAATAGAAAGATATAACAGAAATGTAAAAATACAGAGTTTGGACTGAAGTGTATGAAAGACCGGGTCAAGTTGCAAGTTTTTCTTTCTCTTTTTCTTTTCTCTTTTCTCTTTTCTCTTTTCTCTTTTCTCTTTCTCTTTTTCTCTCTTGGATTTCTCTCTGAACTCCCCGTGGATCCGGCCTCCTGAAGAATGAAGAGGGCATGCATATTTATAGGCAAGGAAAGTTGGAGGTGGCAGATCAATCTTCAACCGCCTTTGGACCACCGTCCAGATGCCATCACCACCGTCCGAATGGTGGCATCTTGCTGGATTTTTCCACTTGCATTATGCTGACTCTTCATGTGTGTTAATTACACTTTAGCCTTTGTAGTTTCAAGCTTTTATGCATTGCTCCTTGTATTATCTAGTAATTCAGCATTTAACCCTAAAAATTTTAAACATAATACACATAAAACCCTAACTACGCACAAACCCTAATTGACTCTAATTAATAGTTTTTAGTTATTTTATCACACTAATTCAACTTTATTAACTCTTCTAATTTATATATTAATTAAGGTTAGTCATTGATCTTTATGAGTGCATATCCCAATAATCTCTCTCCCACGTGCTCTTATCTTCCCGGGCTCTTTGGATCTTGGACTGGGTCAGATTGATAAAGTGGACTTGGGCTTGCTTGATTAATTGGGCCTAGCCTGAAATTTGGGCTCATCATTTGCCCCCCCATGCCCCAAACCTTCGACTATTTGCAAGAGAAGGAGGTTGAGGGCATGAGCTTCTTCTTCACTTGGATGAGTAGAAGTTTTCTTGCTCCCCATGACACCTTTTCATCTTCAAGGACTCTATTGAATCTATTGACACTGGATTTTTTTTTTTTTGCATTTTTTTGCATTCCTTTTGCTGGGTCTTAAAGGAATCTTGCCTTTATATAGAGGCCTTTAGACTCCCCCACTTTATGTCCCCTTCTATTTTCCTTTGAGGCTTCTCCTAAAAGCCATTCTTTTTTCCTTATAAGCTTCTTCTAGAAGCCATTTTCTTCAAATCTTCTGTTCCCTAAACCAAAGCAAGATTATGAAAACTAGGAGCTTGAAGAAGGTGAGAATGGATGGCACCATAAGTGGAGCCCAAGGTGGAAAGGGCGAGGCCAATGCCTCACTCGGCGCCATGGTAGGTGTCCAAGGTGGAGAAGGTGAGGCCCAAAAATTAGGCAGCAATGTTGGAGGTGCCCAAGGTAAAAAAGGGTGGCATCCATTATCTAAGTGGCGTCATGGGAGGTGCCTAAGGTGGAGAGGGTGACCTTTACACCTTATTCAGCTCTATGGGAGATGCCTCAGGTGGAGGGGGCGAGGCCCATCATCTAGGCAGTGCCATGGGAGGCGCCCAAGGTGGAGAGGCCGATGCTTAAGGCTCAGGCAGTGCCAAGGAAGACGTCTTAGGTAGAGGGGGCAGTACCCATCATCTAGGTGGTGTCATAGGAGGCACCCAAGGTGCAGAGGGTGATGCCCAAGGCGGAAGGGCAGTGCCAAAGATGGAGAGGGCGACGCCCAAGGCCTAGGCAGTGCCATGGGAGTCACCCGAGCTGGAGAGGGCGACGCCAGTGGTTCCTTAGGCACTTGGGGTGATAACTTTAATGACGAAAGGAGAGAGAAGGTGTTGGGCGATACCAGGAAGCATGTGTGTAAGCCCAGCAATATCTTTGGACTCCTAGGTTATGTGAGGATGCTGCCAAACAGAAATTTGAATCGATCAAGCTCTCTAGGTATGTTATCTGGTGCTTATATTTACCCCTTTGTTAGCATGGGTATTTTCTTAGTACTGGCTTGATTTTGTTTTAGCAGGCACCCATTCTAACGAGCAGAAGACTACTGAGGACAATGAGTGGGGCATGGAGAGTGTTGGAGATAGTGGCTCAAATGTAGCCTTCATATTTAGCTCCATCAACTGTAACGAGGACGTGGCTCATATAGTGTCTTCGTACCGCATTCCTCCCACTGTAATGTGTCGTCGCGCGGAGGGAGACGAGTCAGCGTGTTTGCACTCTTCCGACGAGATTGTCCTTTATGAGGATATCCTAGAAGCGGGCTTGAGGCTCCCAATCCCTAGGCCCATATGTCGAGTTCTGGGGCATCTGTCGTTGGCTCCTGGGAGACTAGTTCCCAACTTATAGAGGGCGATTCTAGTGTTCTTCTCATTATGGCAGCTGGTTCACAATGATGATGTCCCTCCCCCCTTCGAGGAGTTCTTGGCCACTTATGTGCTTGTGGAAAATCCCACCCCTCATCAAGGGTGGTACCATTTTACTCCGAGGTTAGGTAAGTTCATCACTAGGCTTCCTTTGAACTATCATAGCTAGAAGACCAAGTTCTTTTTTGTTGGAGGCAAGTGGGCCACTGAGAGTGATCGTAACCTAGTGCCCTCGAGATAGGACACTACTCCCAAGACCAAGCTAGGTAAGTACTCCACTTTTGGTTTTACTTCTAGTTGTCACATATTTGCTCTTACTATGCAATTGGCTTCTTTGCAGCTTTGTCGACATTGTTTGCAGAGCAAGAGGGTAGACTCTAGATGGTACGCGATCATCCGTTCAAGGAGTTCTCAAGGATCATGTCCGCATCAGGTCATTCCAAAGCTTTTTCCCGGCCAAAAAGGAAAGGTATTTAATCTTTCCAAGGAGCTCTTTATGGTTACATCATTGTGGGCTTTTCATTTTACACCAATTTTGCAGGTACCTCTATTGATAAAGTGGTGGTGAAGGCTGTCTATGCTTTCAGAGCAGCGTATTCTCCTCTTCCTTCTAAGAGGGCGAAGCCTAATTCTCCTGGTACTTCTCAATCGGGGTCCACTGGTCAGGCTAGTCCCCGAGGGGTGAAAATTGGTGATGCCCCTCATTCTTCTCTGATTGTTATTCTTTCACCCCTAGAGATAGTCCTCATACTGTAGTGGGGGCAGAGGCCCCGGTGCGGTCTTCTACTCGTGCGGAGGTTGAAGAGGCTCCCTCTCGAGTTCCGGAGCCATTGTTGACGTTGCCATGGAGGGCTTTGCTTTGGTATATCTTGCATTTTTCTTTGGTTTTGTATATGACTTTTCTCCTTTATACTCTACTTTTTGACTTTTCAGTGCCTGCAAGTGGCTACTACTTTTCCCTACTTGTTCTTGAGTACATTGAAGATCAGGCAGCGGAGAGGTAGGCATCCAAGGTTGCTGAAGAGTAATTGGGGTTCGAGCAGCAAGCGCGAAAGGATGCCAAGGAACAATCGAGGCTAGCACAGAGAGAGCTGCCACACTTGAGATAGAGCTTCAGGAGTCCCACGAGAGGGCCGCCCAACTAGAGGCCGACAGAGGGGTTATAGTAACAAAACTGCGAGCATCCTATGAGAGGATCGTTGTGTCAGAGGCTGACCTTCGAGTGGCTCTTAAGAGAGCTAATGGGGCAAAGGCTTACTCCATAGAGAAGGAGAAGAAAAGGGATGTTGTTGAGAGGGTCATGAAAGACACCTTTATTGATAGCTACAAGGAGCTCAAGAGGAAGGTCTCAGCAGTTTTTCCCACTTATGACTTTTCTGGTTCCGTCCCTTATAAGGCTCCAAGGACCGATGATGAGGACGCGAGCGATGATGGGAGCAGAGGCAGTGAGTGTCGTTAGGAGCATGGTTCCTTTGTATTTACATTTTTTGTTGATAGGTCATGTTCTATCTTTTTGTAAAAGCTCCATGAACTTCTATGAAATACAACTTTTTGAAAAAATATTGCGAAATTTTATTTTATAATGTAAAGTAAATATTTAAAGGAAATTGATCAAAAAAGAAGTAAATAATCTAAACGGTGACCACCAACTTATACACTCATTGCCTTGCCCCCAGCTACTAGTAATATTTCTTTAGATGTTCTGCGTTCCATGGATGAGTCAGGACTTTTTCTTCGAAATTTTGGATTCTGTAGCTGCCCGATCTTACAACTTTTGTGACCATGTAGGGTCCTTTCCAGTTGGGTTCTAGTTTTCCTTCTTAGGAGTCTTTGGTAAATAGGATAACCTTGTTGAAGACTAGGTCCCCAAGTAAGAAGAAGCAAGGCTTCACCCTCGAGTTGTAGTACGTGGTCATGTGATGCTTATACTCTGCATTGCTAAGCATGGTTATCCTCCTCTCCTCCTTTACCAAGTTAAGGTTGATGCGGAGGCCTTCTTTATTATTGGTAGGGTCATGGTGCTAGACCCTAAGGAAGTGTACCCCAATCTCAACGGGTATAACTGCCTCTATCCCATAGGCTAAGGAAAAAGGGGTCTCACCCGTGGGGCTCCTTGGTGTCGTCTAGTAGGCCCACAGTACTCCTTGGAGTTAGTCTACCCATCGTCCTTTTGCACTCTCCAGTTTGGCTTTCAAATTGCGGAGGGTGGTCCTGACGGTGACCTTTGCCTATGGATGGGCGGGGGCTGGAGTGAGGCTGCTTGATCTACAGGTCGGCACAAAAGCTGTTGAGGAGTTTGTTGTCAAAGTGCTTGACATTGTCACTAACAATGAAGTGAGGTATTCCGAAGCGGCAAACTAGATTTTTCCATATGAAGTCTTTTTATCTTCTATTCTATTATTCTAGTTGAGGCCTCTACTTCTGCCAATTTAATAAAATAGTCAATGACTATCACTACGAATTTACGCTGGCCCCAACTCACAGGGAGGGGATCTAGGATGTCGATCCCCCACATGGAGAAGGGTCATAGGCTCTGAATGATGGTAAGCTCTTCGGGTGGCTGTCTGGGCACAATCGCAAAGTGTTGGCACTTGTCACATCTCTTGACAAATTCGCGGGTGTCTTTGATCATGGTAGGCCAATAATATCCTTGCCTAACTGCTTTGTGAGCCAATGCACGCCCTTTTGAGTGATTTCCACATATTCCCTCGTGGATTTTCCTCATTGTGTAATCATCTTCCTCGGGGGTGAGATAGCGGAGCAGTGATAGGGAATAACTTTTCTTATAGATGGTGTTTTGCAAGATGACATACTTGGACGCTCTCATTCTCAATTTTTTGGCTTTCACTGGGTTGTCTGGGAGAGCGCCCTCCTCTAGGTAGGCTCAAATGGGAGTAATTTAGTTGGCTTTCGAGGATGTACAATTAACATCGTCCTCCTCTGTCATAAAGGTGCTTGGTTCAAAATGGTGGCCTGTCAGTGCTGGGCCCATAAGAATGTTAGTAGACTCGAATTTGGTGAGGGCGTCTACCATGACGTTCTCTTCTCGAGGAACATGGTGAATTTGGAAGTAAGTAAAATTTTTCAACAAGTTTTGTACCACTAAGAGGTACTCTTGCATTCTTTATTCCTTTGCTTCAAAGTTTCCCTTTACCTGGTTGACTATGAGCTGGGAGCCACTGTAGGCTGTCAGGTAGAGGGCCTCCATCTCTAATGCAAGCTTTAAGCCTAATATAAAGGCCTCATATTCAGCTTGATTGTTTGATGTAGCAAAGTGGAGAGAGACAACATACTTCAGCGGAGTGTCATAGGGGCTGATCAGCACTAATCCCGCGTCGTTGTCCTCGCTAGTGGAGGATCCATCCACGTAGAGTCTCCAACCTAGTACGGTAGAAGGTGGCAAGGGCGCTAGCTCTATAAGCGACACTATCTATAACGATGGGAGTTGTGATGGCGCCGAAGAGGCGAGAGGTGATGCCATGGATAGGGTGGGTGATGCCCTGGGCTGCCCAGGCTGTGGATTCATCTTCGGGGCATCAAGTCCGCTCAGGGTAGCGTTTAAGCTAGCCTTATGGTGGGTAGAGACAGTGTATATCAAGTAGGTGGGCACAGGCATGCCCAGTTGTTCTATCTCGATCTCTTGTGGTGGTGTAGACTCGGCCACGAAGTCTGCAAGTTCTTGTGCTTTGATGGTAGCCCTTGGATAGTACTGCACATCAAACTCACTTAACTCAACAACCCATTTCAGCAGTCGACCGGACACATCAGGCTTTCCCAGAATTCTTTTGAGTGGTTGATTTGTAACAACCATAATGGTGTGGCTCTGAAAGTAGTAGTGTTGGCACTGGCGGCAATGACAAGCACGAGAGCCAAATTTTCATGCTCCAAGTACCTTACCTCTGCCCCTTGGTATGCCCTGCTTACATAGTACACAGGCTTCTAGATGCACAGACTACTCCTCGGGTATGCCCTGCTTACGTAGTACACATTCTTTGGAAGGCTGTCATCCACTGTTACTGGCCGAAATTCTTCTACTGGTTCGCCTCTTTCCAAGGTGTTGTCATCCCTCGGGTCAACTACCTCTACTTGGAGTGTCTCGTGTAGCCTCCTGGCCCTTACAGAGGTCATATAGCACTCCCAGGCAGAGACCTGGTCTCCCCTCATCTCTCCAATCCGACTGGTGGTTAGGAAATGAAGGAGAAGGTGATAGGTAGATGACACTGCCCTTAAGGTGTTGAGGGCAAGACACCCAAGAATTATATTATAAGTAGAAAGACAGTCAAGTACGATAAAATTTACCATGACGGTGGAGCTCATCGGTGCAGTCCCTATTGTGATCTGCAGGGTAATGGATCCCAAGGGATAAACCCTTTCCCCTGAGAAACCAACCAAGGGAGTCCTAAAGGGCTGTAATCTCTCCTTGCCTAGATGAAGGCTGTTATAGGCTGTCGCGAACAGAATCTCAACTGAGCTGCTACTGTCGACCAAGATTCTCTTAACCTGGCAGTTAACTACCATTAGGGTCAAGACCAGAAGGTCATCGTGAGGGACCTGAATCCCCTCGAGGTCCCTATCTAAAAAGGTGATGACTTTTTTCTCCCCATGTTAGGGTGTCTTCTTTGGGCGAGAATCATGTGACTTTGTCTGTCTGACTTTCTAGGCATGCGCTTTTCTAGCGGAGTTGGAGTTACCTCCTCCTCTTAACCCTCCAGCAATAGTTTGGATCTCTCTAAGGGGCTGCTGGCACTCTTGATTCTCGTGTGGTGGAGCTGGTCCTCGACCAGTAATATACTGTCTTAGTTGGCCACGCTGAATAAACTCCTCGATCTGTCTCTTCAACTGGAAACAGTCATCAGTGTCATGACCGTGGTTGTCATGGAAGCGATAGTACTTGTTGGGGTTTCAGCGCTTTTGGTCAGACTTCATTTTTCTAGACCAACGAATCGTGGGGTCATCCTGTATCTAGAATAGGATGTGCTCCACTAAGGTGTTGAGGGGCGTGAAAGGCTGTTATTTTCTTGAGGGTATCGAACCGAGACAGTCCTTGACAGAGACTCTCTCAAATTTTTTTCTCTTGTTATTTGTCTCCTGCTTGTCTTCGCGGGTGTTTTTTCTTTTTTCCCCTCCTCGGGAAGGCTCACCCTGACGAGCCTTTATGACGTCCTCGGCGTCCATGTACTTTTGTGCCATAGACAACAACTTGGGCATGCTGGAGGGTGGCTTCTTAAGGATAGAGAACATAAAGCTGGAGGAGTGCAAACCTGCAATAAATGCGGCTAGGGCTACCTTATCGTCTAGTTCCTTGATCTGGAGAGTTTCCTCATTGAAACGAGTAAGGTAACTTCTAAGGCTTTTCATCCCTGTCCTACTGTGGGTAGCAGATTCCTGATGCTGGCATCCCCCAATGAAGTGGGAGACAAAAGATTTACTTAGCTCTGCGAAGGAGTGGATAGAGAAAGGTTTGATCTTTGCGAACCATTGACAAGTAGACCCCTTCAAGGTGGTGGGGAAGGCTCTACACATAATCTCATTAGGCACGTTATGGAGTTGCATGAGAGATTTGTATATGTCGAGATGGTCGAGGGGGCCTTTGGTACCGTTGAAGATCTCGATGGCAGGCATCTTGAACTTCGAGGGTAAGGGGTAATTGACTATTTCTGCAATGAACGATGTATCGGTGCGCCTTACTAGGTAATCCACCGTCTTGGGCGCCTGTGTCTGATGTCATTGAAGGCATCGCCGAGTTGATTTTGGACCTCTCTAATCTTCTCGTCCCATTGGTTGGGGACATCCTTCGTTGGGTGGTTATATTGGATTCCATGGTCGCCATATTGGCTTTCTCCTTCATCCTCTTGAACAAGTACATGAGGAGGGGGAACACATGAGCTTCCTGCGCGCTAAGGAGGGACTGTTGGGCGAGGGGCGTCCTGGCGTGGTCTTGGGGAATTCTGGCGAGAGACCCCATGGTGGGGGGTGCTTGGCACCTAGAGTGGATAGGTTGCTGCTCCTCTCCCGTTGGAGGAATTGGGGCTCCTCTCGTGAGGTGAAGGGCGACGTTCCCTTGGCAAGTATCAACTGAATGATTTGCTGGTTTTGGTTTACAAGCAGCTGCATGATTTGTAGAACTTGTTGCCCAACGACGAGAGTCACCATAGTAGACAATTCCGAGGGTGTAAGGGGAGGCGGAGCCTCCTCCCGGTGGGGTGGGTTGTTGTCTCCTGGTTGTTAACTCATCGACCTGGTCGTGATTGTTATAGATTAAAAAAGAGTAGAAAACCTAGTCGTTTCCCATAGACGGCGCCAAACTGATGATGCATAAATTGATCTCATGCAAGATCAACAGTCGAGTGTGTAGAAGATGTAATTAATGAACAATAAAGTAATCAATGGCAAAACAATAAAATATGAAATTAACACACAGATGTATAGTAGTTCGGTTCGGGTGACCTACTCCACTCTCGGGAAACAGCAGCAGTGGCGGGGAGGCTTTATTGATGAATAAAGTAACTAGGAGAGTATGCTCTGTAAGAGTTACACCAGTTAGGAGAGAGAAGCTATATGTGTAGGGAGGTACAGAGAGGCAAAGCTCAATGTGTAGAGATCTGTGTTGGAAGAGATGTCTCTCTATGTGGAGAGAGTTTATAATATATAGGTTTAGTGAGATAGTGACGTGAGTGAGAGGACATTACTTCTTTAGTAAGTACAATTAAGGTATGATTGATCTTAATGAGTGCATATCATGTTAATCTCTCTCTCATATGGTCTTATCTTCCCGAATTCTTTGGATCTTAGACTGGGTCGGATTGATAAAATGGGCTTAGGTTGTCTTTTGGCTAACTTGGGCTTGCTTGATTAACTGGGTTGACCTTCTTGGATTTGGACTCATAAAAAATCATTGATATTGATAAAAAAAAATACGTACAATAAAAATAAAATCAACTTGAATATAACTTGAGAGATTTATACTAGATAATTAAATTGAGTATATTTTTGTATAAGTTGTATGAAATAGGATATAAAAAAATACAATAATTTTTTTTTAAAAAAAATAGGATAGAAAAAAAATATTAAAGGTAAAAATTAATATGAGTTTAGTTATTAGTGAGATAGATATAGAATGAGATGAATTTAGTTACTAGTGAAGTGAATATAAAAGATTAAAAGATAGAGATACAAGACTTAGTTTATGATTTAAAATTGAGAGAATTACACCCGGACCCCTGAAGTTTGTCATTTAATCACTCAGTTCCCTGATATATGAAATATTATATATAGACCCCTTGAAGTTTATACGCACATAACACTTAAACTCCTAAAGTTTGTGAGTATATAATATTTAGACCCTTTAAGTTTAAAATATTATACTTAGACCAAAAATACTTCAATCAAATATATAATATTAAATATTTTAAATTTTACAATCAAAATTCATGTTCTATTATATCATTTATTGAAATAAAATTAAAAATAAAAATTTAATTTTTTCTTAAAAAATTATAATTAGTATACAATTATATTGTCTATTCGAATTTAATTTAGTCGTTTAAATAACCAAATAAAAAAACCAAACTACCCCAATTAAATCTAAAAGATATTGTGTCAATTATAGTTTGATTCCTTGTTTAATTTTTTAGTTTTGTTCTGATAGATAGTGCAAATATACTCTAACTATGTTTTTTTTTTAAAAAATTATTTTTTATTTTTTATTTTATTTCAATAAATGACATAATAGAACATAAATTTTGTATGTAAAATTCATATTCTATTATAAATGATTTAGACCCATTATTTGTTTTTTTAGTTTTATTCAAATAGATAGTATAATTGTATATTAATTATACTTTTTTTTAAAAATTAAATTTTTATTTTTAATTTTATTTTAATAAATGATACAATAGAACAAGAATTTTGGTTATAAAATATAAAATATAAAATATTGGATATTTTATATTTGATTAAAGTTTTTTTTTGTCTAAATATAATATTTTAAACTTAAAAAGTCTAAATATTATATACCCACAAATTTTAGAAGAGTCTAAGCATAATTTATTAACAAATATATTTAAAATAAAGGTCTAAGTGTTTTACATGTACAAACTTTAAAAGACTTATATATAATATTTTAAATATTAAAGATCAAAATAATTAAATGATAATTTTTAATGAGTATGGGTGTAATTCCCCCTTCAAAATTTAACGGAATAGAAAAAGGGATTTGTGGACGGCCACCTAGAAACTAACACCATTAGTACCGGGACACGTGTCTGGCACCTCGATGCTGCCATCGCACACCACGTTCCTCTCCCTCACTGGGGAAAGTCGTCAATTCCTTCTGCTTCGTCATCTCCGTGGTGCTGATTGACAAACCCTAACAATAAACAAAACTTTCTCTCTCTGTGAACGTACAGGTTGTTACAGATACAAGATCTCAAATGGCGTCTTTCGAAGAGGCACCACCAGGAAACCCCAAATCAGGAGAGAAAATCTTCAAGACCAAGTGCGCTCAGTGCCACACCGTCGAAAAAGGTGCTGGCCACAAACAAGGTACTCTCTCGCTCGTCTACCTAGTCTCTACCTTTGATCTGTTATTTAACTTTCCCTTGTTCAGATCTGAATTGGATTTGACTATTTTTTTCTAATTAAGGTATTTATTGGTTGCTACCTATCATAGTCATACAAACAAAAATCTGGGATATTGCTTATAATTCCCTGATGAATTTAGAATATATTGCATATTACGATTCCTTCCCACTTTATGGGGACTTTGCAATTTCAATTTTTGTCAATGTCGGCCGATTTTGAATCTATTGGGTCCTGCTAAAGGATTATTATGGGTCATGTGGGATCCATTATATTTGTCGTAAATGATTCAACTTAACCCAAAACTTTGAGAAGATTTGAAATAGAAAAGAACTAAATGGATCTGGATCTTTTCAATTTCAAATTCTAACAATTTTAATCCATGAAATTCATCCATCACCCTGAGATTTAGTGGGCCCTACTAGTGGGGTGCCATGGTTCTACTTACATTCGGTAAGACTGATATGTACTTATGGCCGTTGTGCAATTGTGTTGACTAATATTTGTGGCACAATCGACACGTCTGCAAATTAATGCGCAATGCACATCCATGGCACTAGCACACAATGTATGAGGTAGTGTTGGTCATGGACTTGTAAGAGAGAGAAAGAGGGAGAGGTGAGGGTATTTAGGAAAAAGTTTGGTAAAAGAGTAGAGAGTAGTTAAGGATGATAGATGTGGGATAGAAATAAAGAGTCATGTTGGTGTTGAAAGTTTAGTGATTTTGTATTTTTCTATTCTATTTTTGAAGGGATGGAGAACGCTTTTATAGAACTACTACATGATGAAAGTATAACTACCAAACAAGGGTGAGGACACCAATCCGCTATCTCTTCTTTTATTAATAGTATATATATAGAGATTGTTGTTCAAAGTCCTACTTATGCTATTCTCGTAGGCAGTTACATAGTTGTGAAGGCATTTTGCGTTAAGTCGTGAACATGTAGAACGGTTCCTGTGAATTTGGAATATGTTGAATTTTTGTAATTGTTTCAAACTAGGAAGCACATATAGGGATATTGAATACTAGACACAGGATGGGAGGACGATATGATACAGATATAACAATATGACAAAACCTAGAAGAATAAGATGCAGATATGACCACGATACGTTTTATTATTATCTAACGATTTAATAATTACAATTTTCAATAAGTTCCTTAACAATAATACTAAAGATTAGCATTTTTTACTTAAAAAAATATAGATTGGTTCATATTGGTATAAGTTCACAAAGTGGACGTGATTAATTGAAGGAATCAAAATCCATATTTAATTAATTGATTTGATTTGAAGCACTTGTTGACAAGAGATATGATAGTAGATAACTTATTTTATGTTCTTTTGACATGTGATAGTAGATAATACTTAAAAAATGTCCATGTGCCATCAAAGTCGTATGGATTTTTTTTTTTTTCATGTCATTCAATTGTATGGGAATTCTAGAGGCAAGAGAAAAGATTAAAATTAAAAATTATATGTATCTCTCCATGTTAGAACTTTTATATCCCAAGATTATTCATTTTAGATACCTATTTGCGAAGCATCCACCTATCTATTTATTATCGAATAAGTTCGGTGTGCATTCGATATATCATCGAGTATTCGGTGAATACCCTATTCAATAGGGTATGTTATTCAATATTCGATACAAATACATTAGCGAAGTATCTGTGCTTTATAATTTCAAACTAAGTATAAGTAATTTATGTTGAATGAGTATGAAGAAAAAAGGATCAATTTAAAAAGGGCTTGGTTCTTAGAATGTTCAACCCCTTCAAAGTAGGTAGCCACAAAATTGTGAAGGCATTTTGTATTAGGTAGTTTAAAAAGTGTGGAACAAGTCCCGGAATTTGGTATTGTAATTTGTATGATTGTTAAAAACCATGTGTAAATTGTGTATGTTGAATAAAACAAAGAAAAAATAATCAATTGAAAAGGGCTTGGCTCTTGAAGGTTCACACCCTTTGAAGTGGGTTATTTCTCCCCATTTGCACTTTTTGTTTTGTTAAAGGATTATGTGGGTAATGTTTGTTCTCAAAGCTAGTGATGTCATGATGGAGGATTGGGGGAAGTTGACATGAAGCGGAAGTTCGCTTGTGAAGTGTTGGATTGAAAACATGTTGAAGGAGATGCGGGAAATGTTTCTCACCTTGAACTCTCGCTTCGATCAATTCGTGGTCGACTGAGTTCACTCCATGAGCATGACGAAGGCTCAAGCAATGCAATGGACACGAATTTAACTCTAAGTTGAGTGGGAGAGCGTTCAAAGGAAGCTATCATATCTTTAGACGTTAGCAATGGTTATGATATCGTATTTGATCAAATATACTATTCATTACCATTATATGAAGCTAGTCACCATCATATTATGTATTGTTTTCAATTGTGAGCGAACATCTTGTTCTACTTTTTTTGTGGAGGTTATGTAGTTCTTTTATGTTCCTAACCAAGGATTTCATAGAATTCTACTTAGGGTATTTTGTTTTATAATGAACACAAGTTATTCATTGATGAGGAAAAAGGCTTACATGAGGGATGAGAAATCCTTCAAAAGTAAAAATAAACATAAATTAATGAAACCAAAAATTATAGTTCGAAAACAGAATTCCAATCCCCTATAGTTGAGAACAATGGAATTCCCTAAAAATGAGGGCACATTGGAACCCAAAATAACGCCAAAAAGCAAATTCTTCCCCATGTGCCATCCAAACGCCCCAAACGATAGCCATCACCGCACTTCTCCAAAGAAATTTAGCTTTGTTACTCTCTCTAAGGCCAATCTTAATTTCAAGCATCGCTCGAATTGGGCACAATCCAACACTTCTCCACAAAACCAATTAATCTACTCCATAAAGGATAGGCAAAAAGGCAATGAAGAAAAGGATGCACCATGCAACACTGATGAAGCAAAGGTAGATAGGTCTTCGCCTTTGAAACAAGTCATTAATATTGGTTCTATTTTGAGCAACAGTGCAGGAGAACACTAGAACTAAAATAGGCACTTTACTTTCCAAGTTAACTAAGGTGGTCCAAACTATGGTATCCAAGGACTATCAGTTAAGGTATTTGATGGTGTGTGAACTAGGCGTGCCCAGTGTGAAGTGAACGAGGTGTATGTGTGTGTGAACATGATTACAATTTGCAAGAACACAAGAAGATAAGTGGTTCATCATGCTGAAAAGTTAGGTTAATCCACTCTATGGAGGCTTTTGCTTCTCTGGTTTGTATTCCTTGGAAAAGAAAAAGATTACACTTGCTTGTCAATACAATTGCCCATTGTTCTGGCAAGGCAAGTGCTTGTCTATTTATACACTAAGGTAGTGTGGTCCTCAAGTAATGATGGGGTGGTTCCCTAGTTTGATAGGACAATGGAGGTAATATTTTGCTGTTAGAGGCTATGTTCCCTAGGTATAATGTGACATTCTAGAAGATGATGACACAACACTTTAGAGATAGATTTTTCTCTTTTGGATAGGATTTGGTGGTTTAATTCCTCTTCTGTCCTTTCTCCCACTGTGGAATGAGTTGATTTAGATAAACCGAGCTCATTTGATAGTGGTTGAGCTGGTTTGTTCCTTGGCTCACCTGAATCCTGAGATCTTAGGGAAGCGTTTCGTCTAGGAGATACTTGAAGATGGGGTCCATCTAATTTGGCTTCACCTCTACAGACACGACCTCTTCATCTCTGGGTGATGCTGGGCTCCTTCGAGTGCTTCACTGAGACTGTTCTATCAAGATTCCCCTGTGTTGCTGTTGCCATCCTTACCAACGAATCTGTCCTAGCATTCTTTGCACTTGGTACTCGTAGTGTCTCCATATGAAGAAATATTCTCAATAATTCATTGACAACCTTAAGATATGCAGCCATCCTGTACTCCTTCGCATTAAACTCAAACATGACCTGCCTTACTATCGGCTGGGAATCGTTGCGGATCAACAATTATTGAGCTTCCGTAGAATAAGATAGTTTGAGCCTTACAATTAATGCTTTGGATTCTGATTCGTTATCGGAGGCTTTGAAGTTAAGCCTTAGGGATTAAGATGAGCCCATCCCCACTTCCTTGGGCATTAGAGCTCCATCTATGTATAGTTCCCAAATTGGGACATCTGGCATAAGGCCCTCTTTACCTTGCGATGTGGCTTGCTCAGGAAGTGAAGTGAACTCAACTATGAAATCTGCTTAGAACTTGGCCCTTGATTGCCGTTTGTGACTTGAACTTGATGTCATATTTTTCGAACTCAATTGCCCACTTATCTAGCCAGCTTGAAGTTTCAGGTTTCTGTAGGACCAGTTATTGATTGGTCAGTAGGTACCTCAATGGTATGGGCTTGAAAGAAAAGTTTGTGCCTCCTTCTTGTTGTTGCAAGAACTAAGATCAGCTTCTCCATCTTTGGATACCTCTCTTCTGCTCCTCTCAAGGCCTTGCTATAGAAGTAGACCGATCTTTAAAGCTTTTCCTCTTCTCTAAGCAAAATAGAGCATTGACTAAGAAATCAAAAACTGCTAGGTATATGGTCAAGAACTCTCTTGCCTTTGGATTGACTAGGATGGGTGGCATGCTCAGGTTAGTTTTCAAGGATTTAAAAGCCTCCTCCCACTGGTTATTCCATTGAAAGGTTGCATTCAACACCTTTTTGATGGGCTAACACTAATCGCTAGCTCGGGAGATAAACCTATTTAGGGTGGCAATTCTCCTAGTGAGTTGTTGGACTTCTTTAATGTTGGAGGGTGACTTCATTAAAAAAAGGCTTTGATCTTCTTGACGTTAGCCTCAACTCCCTTTTGGTTCACAATGAACCCCATAAATTTCCCTGTTGACACCCCAAAGGTGCACTTGGTGAGGTTAAATTCATTCCATACTTTCTAAGGATCTAAAAAGACTCCTCAAGGTGCTGGATGTGGAGGTTAGCCTTGAGTAACTTCACAAGCATGTCATCAATATAAATTTTCATAGTTTTACTGATTTGGTGAATAAGATGTTCGCATTCACAAACCTTTGATAGGTGGCCCCTGTGTTCAAACAAATGGCATAACCTAATAACAGTAAGTCTCATGTTTGGTAGTGAAGTCTTCTTCTGGTTAGCTGGATCCATCCCGATTTAATTATATCCTGGAAAGGCATCCATGAAACATAGAAGTTCATGACCCGATATGGCATCAACAATGAGATCTATACGTTGGAGAGGAAAACTATCTTTTGGACAATCTCAATTTAGATAAGTGAAGTCGATACAAAGACTCCACTTTCTATTGATCTTCTTGAGCAAGACCACGTTTGCAAGTCAGATCAGGTAATCAACTTCCCTAACTGCTTTGGTGTAGAGGAGTTTGGCTACTTTCTCGTGTATGGGTTTCTCTGCCCTTCTAGGGCAAAGCTTCTTCTCCTCTGCTTTATAGGTCAGCAATTGAGGTTAACACTTGTTTATGGACAATTACCTTGGGGTTAATCCCCTGTTTGTCTTCCAGCTCCTAACCGAAGACGTCCAAGTTGCGTCTTAAGAAGTCAATGAGTTTGTTTTTAATCTCAGCCACTAGCCTAGAGCTAACAAAGACCACGTGTCTAGGATCATCATCCATCTGAACTGGTTCGTTCTATTTATTTTGAAGGTGTAGACCTTGTATCCACCTCGCCCATTATATCTAGGTTGTTTATCTGAACATTGTCCACCTACTACTACTTCTACTTCATAGGGGTCATATAACATTCTCTAGCTATTCTTTGGTCTCCTCTAAGCACACCAACCCCATTCTTAGTGCGGAAAGGGGTAGGCAAAGGGCATGGCTTTGAGAGCGTTCAAAGGTCTTCCTAGTATCACGTTGTAGGCCGAGGGGGCCTCAACAACAAGAAATTTCACAATAGTGGTGGTCTGGCAAGGAGTTTCTCTAAGAGTCAAGATAAACTGAATAGTGCCGAGCGTGTATATTTTTTTATCTAGAGAATCCTATCCGAGGCGATTTAACGGGTTGGAGCTATTCGCTGCCAATGTTGAGCTAATCAAATGCATTCGATAAGATGATGTCGGTTGAGCCGTAGTTTTCAACAAGAATTCGGTAGCTATTCTTGTTGGCTCTAATGGCTTCCACAACAGAAGGTTTGTTATGGGGGAGTTGGCATCCCTCCAGGTTGGCATGTGAAAATGTTATCTCCATATTTTCCTCCTGGTTGACATGTGAAAATGTTATCTCCATATTAAGGTGTGGAGCCTTTTGCACAACATGGACCTTGGGGAAGTCCTCAGAACGAGTTTTTTGCACATGCACTTTTCTAGTTGAGCTGAACTCTCCTCCTCTAGAGATCACTATGCTATCACCAATATCTTGTTGGTGCTGCTACCTAGCCTGGGGTTGCTTCTGGAGGTTCTCAACTCAGTCTCCCTCTTCTCGAGTTACAAATTGCCTAAGTTGTCCTCTTTGGATGAGGAACTCCATCCCCAGTGTGAGCTGGATGTATTCATCGGTATCATGTCTATGGTCTTTGTGGAAGTTGCAGTACTTGTTGTAATCCCTCTTCCGAGGGTTTGGCCTCATTTTCAAAGCCACTTGACAAATTTCTTGTGGTGTACTTAATACAACACTTGTGCCATTGAAGTATTCAGGGGTGTATACTGCCTAGGTGCAAACCTCGGCTGTAAATTCGGCTGAGGGGGTCCCAACTGATCTCGCCCGTCTCAAATTTCTTGTGCAGCCTCAGCCCGAGCTGTCTTCAAGCGGAGCAGAGGGAGGGATTGAAGGCCAGAATGAACCAATCACACTTAGTGATGGTTCTGATCAGTCTTCCCCTCCTACTCTTCCTTCTCCAACCCCCGACCAGAACGGTGATCTCTCTCTAAGCATACCCCCCATTATCCCTGGGGTACTTGATATCGAGCTTGATAAAATACTTGGCGTTGGGGAGTAGTCACTAAGGAGGAGTGGTGGACTTGGCGGCGAAGAAACCAGTGATGGAGAATAAGCTGACCCAAAAGGCCTTGAGGATTCCTAGTTGTTCAGCCTGTATCTGCTCCCCCCCTTTTTTTTTTTTTTCGTTTTGTAAATATACTCCCCTTTGTACGCTCTTGGGGATGCAAAGCCCCTTTTTGTCAGTAACGTATAATTTTCATTATGTTGTGATCTTTTTTTTGTGTTCTTGTACCTCTCGTGGCCATGCTCCCAACGACCGAGCGTATGACTCGTGTTAAATTTTGAGGGCGTTGCTGCAAGGGTGGAGTCTTATACCCCTCGGGGCCGTACCCCTGATGACTGAGCGCATGACTTTTGTTAAACTTTTGAGGGCGTTGCTCCAAGGGGGAAGTCTTGAACCCCCTTCGGGGCCGTGCCCCCTAACGATAGCGCATGACTCATGTTAAACTTTTGAGGCGTTGCTCCAAGGGTGAAGTCTTATATTCCTCGGGACTGTGCCCCTAATGATCGAGTCTATGATTCGTGTTTAAACATTCGTCAAGAAGCAGAGCTTGGAATTCAACTAAGTAGAAATATTTTTTCAGATTCGATACATTCTAAGGTCGGATTACATCATTGCCATCCATATCCCGTAGTTTATATGTTCTTGTGCTCCCCACAACAATTACTTTGTAAGGATCTTTCCAATTGGGGTTTCCCNTCGGTATCATGTCTATGGTCTTTGTGGAAGTTGCAGTACTTGTTGTAATCCCTCTTCCGAGGGTTTGGCCTCATTTTCAAAGCCACTTGACAAATTTCTTGTGGTGTACTTAATACAACACTTGTGCCATTGAAGTATTCAGGGGTGTATACTGCCTAGGTGCAAACCTCGGCTGTAAATTCGGCTGAGGGGGTCCCAACTGATCTCGCCC
The DNA here is from genome assembly GCA_963454935.2 of Ilex paraguariensis. Classification (NCBI taxonomy): domain Eukaryota; kingdom Viridiplantae; phylum Streptophyta; class Magnoliopsida; order Aquifoliales; family Aquifoliaceae; genus Ilex; species Ilex paraguariensis. The sequence continues at coordinate 144,209 of CAUOFW020004225.1, forward strand.
GTCTCAAATTTCTTGTGCAGCCTCAGCCCGAGCTGTCTTCAAGCGGAGCAGAGGGAGGGATTGAAGGCCAGAATGAACCAATCACACTTAGTGATGGTTCTGATCAGTCTTCCCCTCCTACTCTTCCTTCTCCAACCCCCGACCAGAACGGTGATCTCTCTCTAAGCATACCCCCCATTATCCCTGGGGTACTTGATATCGAGCTTGATAAAATACTTGGCGTTGGGGAGTAGTCACTAAGGAGGAGTGGTGGACTTGGCGGCGAAGAAACCAGTGATGGAGAATAAGCTGACCCAAAAGGCCTTGAGGATTCCTAGTTGTTCAGCCTGTATCTGCTCCCCCCCTTTTTTTTTTTTTTCGTTTTGTAAATATACTCCCCTTTGTACGCTCTTGGGGATGCAAAGCCCCTTTTTGTCAGTAACGTATAATTTTCATTATGTTGTGATCTTTTTTTTGTGTTCTTGTACCTCTCGTGGCCATGCTCCCAACGACCGAGCGTATGACTCGTGTTAAATTTTGAGGGCGTTGCTGCAAGGGTGGAGTCTTATACCCCTCGGGGCCGTACCCCTGATGACTGAGCGCATGACTTTTGTTAAACTTTTGAGGGCGTTGCTCCAAGGGGGAAGTCTTGAACCCCCTTCGGGGCCGTGCCCCCTAACGATAGCGCATGACTCATGTTAAACTTTTGAGGCGTTGCTCCAAGGGTGAAGTCTTATATTCCTCGGGACTGTGCCCCTAATGATCGAGTCTATGATTCGTGTTTAAACATTCGTCAAGAAGCAGAGCTTGGAATTCAACTAAGTAGAAATATTTTTTCAGATTCGATACATTCTAAGGTCGGATTACATCATTGCCATCCATATCCCGTAGTTTATATGTTCTTGTGCTCCCCACAACAATTACTTTGTAAGGATCTTTCCAATTGGGGTTTCCCTTAAGTGGGTTCCCGAGTATTACCCACCACTTTACGCAACATCAAGTCTTCTACTTGGAAATTCCTCGTTCGAACTTTCTTCTGGTGTTGTCTTGACAGCTCTCCTTGGTACTTCGCCAGTTTGATGGATGCCAGTTCCCTCCTCTCTTTAGCCAAATCAAGATCTTTGGCAAGCGTCTGATTATTGTTACCTCAAAGACTTGACTTCATATTGTTGGGAGTCCTACTTCCAATGGGATGACAGTCTCGACCCCATATGTTATGGCGAACGATGTTTCTCTTGTTGAAGTCTTCAGTGTGGTTCTATAGGCCTATAAGTAATTCCTCGATCCACTTTCTCTTTGTCTTTTCCAGTCTCTTTTTGATCCTAGCTAACATAGTCTTGTTTGAGACCTTTGCTTGCCCCCTATTACTTTGGGGGTAGGTTGGCGCGAAATAATTATTACGTATTCAGAGAATTCTGTTAGGACCATTATTGACTTGAGTACCGTTGTCTGAGATGATGGCCCGAGGGATTGTGAACCGAGTGATAATGTTCTGCCATACAAATTTCTTCATTTAGACGTCCTAAATACGGTTCAAGGGCTTGACTTTGATCCACTTTGTGAAAGAATCAGTAGCTACAAGGAGGAATTTCTTGTCCAAAAGGGCCCTCGGGAGGGGTCCTACAATGTCCACGCCCCATTGAGATAATGGTTAGGGACTTGCCAATTAGTTGAGATCTCCAGTTGGTTGCCGGATAATGAGAGCAAATTTATGACATTTATCACACTTTCGAACGTAACTCTTGACATCCTTCTGCATGTATGGCCACTAATATCCTTGAGGCATTGCTCGATGTGCGAGGGACTTGTCTCATGTATGACTCCCGTATACACCCTTATAAATCTCATAGAGGAAAGGTTCCATCTTATCCTCGGGGACACAAAGCAAATACAGCCTTGAGAAGGATCTTCTGTATAGTTGATGATTGGCGGATATCCAGAACCTAGAGACCTTGAGTTTGATCTTTCCGGCCTCTTTGATTCCTCGGGAAGCATTCCTTCCGTCAAGTATGCGATTATGTGATCCATCCAACCTGATGGTGTTCTTTACATTTGCGTCGGTAACACTTGTTCGACCTTTGTTTCTCTTATACTCACACTTTCTTGGTTTTCAATGACGATCCGCCGAGTAACCTCCGAAGCTAATGCCGAGACTAGACAGGTTAGTGCGTCGGCATGAGTATTGTGATCTCTTGAAATCTGGGAGATTTCCTCCTTCTCTAATTTTTTGATTATGGATTTTGCCTTCTGATGGTACGCCTTCATCCTATTATCTCGAATCTCAAAGTCACCATTAATCTGATTCACTACCAGCTGAGAATCGTAGAAAACATGGAGGTGCCTAATCCCAACTGAGTACGCAATATCGAGTCCTGCGAACAGTGCCTAGTACTCGGTTTCATTATTGGATGCTTTGAACCTCAATCTGATAGCTTGCTCCATTATAAATCCTCTTGAATTGGTCAGTACTACACCTATCCTTGTCCCCTTGCGTTCGAGGACCCATTAACATGAAGGTTCCAAACGTCATCGTCAAAAATTTTTACTTGTTGTGGGGGGCTCGGACGTAGAGAATTTGGCAAGGACTTGTCCTTTAATTGAAGTACGGGGTTTGTACCTTATTTCGAACTCCCTGAGTTCCACGGCCCACCTGGCAACCCTTCTTGACATGTCGGCTTTATGAAGAATGGGATTAAGAGGCCGACCAATCAAGACTTCTATGGCGTGCGCTTGGAAATAGTTCTTGAGTTTCCTTGTCGAAAATACCAATGCTAGGACAAGTTTTTCCATCAGTGAGTACCATGTTTCGGCGTCAAGGTCTTGCTCACGAAGTAGATGGGCCTTTGCGCCCCCTCGCTTTCTCTTACTAAGGCTCCATTAACGGTTCCTTCCGAGACAGACAAGTAGAGAATTAGCACTTTCCTCGTCGATGGGACAGACAAGGTCAGAGACGACTTTAGGTACTCTTTAATACTGTCAAGCACTCGGCCACATTCCTCGTCCTAGGTTCCCTTTGCCGCCCCCTTAAGCATGGCAAAGAACGACTTGCGCTTATCAGAGGACTTGGAGATGAATCGATTGAGGGCCGTTAGCATTCCAGTCAATTTCTAGATGTCTTTGGTAGTCCTCGGCACTTGGATGTTCAGCACGGCTTGTATCTGCTTGGGATTGGCCTCAATGCCCCTGTGGGTAACTAAGTACCCCAAGAACTTGCCTGAGCTTACTCCGAAGGCATATTTCGAGGCATTAAGTTTCAGACCGTAGCTTCAGAATATGGCAAATGTGGTCCCGAGATCCCAGAGGTGGTCAGAACCCTTTTTGCTTTTTATTAGCATATCATTGATGTAAACCTCCATAGTTATGCCGAGTTGCTGCTTAAAAATCTTATTCATCAGGCGTTGATAAGTGGCGTCGACATTTTTCAACCTGAAGGACATCACCGTGTAGCAATAAATCCTCCGGGGTGTAATAAATGTCGTTTTCTCATGATTTGATTCATGTAAATGAATTTGGTGGTAACTTGTCCGAGCATCCATGAAAGAGATACTTTTGTGACCCGCGGTTGCATTGACCAGTTGATCCACCTTTGGCAATGGATATTCGTCTTTGGGGGCATGCGTTGTTCAAGTTTGTGAAATCAATGTAAACCCGCCATTTTTCCTCTTTTTTCTTTGCATATAGCATGTTGGACAATTATTGGGGGAATTGCACCTCTTTGATTGAGCTAGCTCCCAACAATCTGTCCACCTTTTCATCTACAACTTGTGTGGTGAGGCGCTGTTCTTCGAGCTTTCTGTCTTACGGGTGTAAAGGATGGGTCCACATGGAACTGATGAGTCATTACCTCGACTAGTGTTTTGAAAAGCACGCCTAGGCGAGAATCGAGGCAAGAAGCGAAGGGATCTCGTTAGGAGCACCCCAGGCGAAGCGAATGTGAGTAAAGCGAGGAAAAAGTGAGAAAAGCGAGTGCCTTGTACTTAAGCGAAAGGCGAAAAAGCGAACGTCAGAGTCATTAAAGGCGAAGTTGTTTTATTTTTATTATGGACCGTTGAATTGGACAATTGAACAAAAAATTATAAGATGTTGATACACTGAATTATTCCCTTATCCCATAAATAAAACCCTAAATCCTAATTTTACTCTAATTGTTTTGCTGCTCCTACTCCTAATCGATCGCTGGACAAAGAACACAAAGTCGATCGCTNGAATTGTTTTGCTGCTCCTACTCCTAATCGATCGCTGGACAAAGAACACAAAGTCGATTGCTGCTCCTACACGATTGACAAACACGATCGACAGAGTCGATAGAGATGCTGGACTGGACAGAGACGATTGCTGGACAGAGACAATCGTTGCTCCTTCCTTACTGATCTCGCTGATCGTTGCTCCTTCTAGATAGAGACTGGACNCCACTTTCTATTGATCTTCTTGAGCAAGACCACGTTTGCAAGTCAGATCAGGTAATCAACTTCCCTAACTGCTTTGGTGTAGAGGAGTTTGGCTACTTTCTCGTGTATGGGTTTCTCTGCCCTTCTAGGGCAAAGCTTCTTCTCCTCTGCTTTATAGGTCAGCAATTGAGGTTAACACTTGTTTATGGACAATTACCTTGGGGTTAATCCCCTGTTTGTCTTCCAGCTCCTAACCGAAGACGTCCAAGTTGCGTCTTAAGAAGTCAATGAGTTTGTTTTTAATCTCAGCCACTAGCCTAGAGCTAACAAAGACCACGTGTCTAGGATCATCATCCATCTGAACTGGTTCGTTCTATTTATTTTGAAGGTGTAGACCTTGTATCCACCTCGCCCATTATATCTAGGTTGTTTATCTGAACATTGTCCACCTACTACTACTTCTACTTCATAGGGGTCATATAACATTCTCTAGCTATTCTTTGGTCTCCTCTAAGCACACCAACCCCATTCTTAGTGCGGAAAGGGGTAGGCAAAGGGCATGGCTTTGAGAGCGTTCAAAGGTCTTCCTAGTATCACGTTGTAGGCCGAGGGGGCCTCAACAACAAGAAATTTCACAATAGTGGTGGTCTGGCAAGGAGTTTCTCTAAGAGTCAAGATANTCACGTTGTAGGCCGAGGGGGCCTCAACAACAAGAAATTTCACAATAGTGGTGGTTTGGCAAGGAGTTTCTCTAAGAGTCAAGATAAACTGAATAGTGCCGAGCGTGTATATTTTTTTATCTAGAGAATCCTATCCGGGGCGATTTAACGGGTTGGAGCTATTCGCTGCCAATGTTGAGCTAATCAAATGCATTCGATAAGATGATGTCGGTTGAGTCGTAGTTTTCAACAAGAATTCGGTAGCTATTCTTGTTGGCTCTAATGGCTTCCACAACAGAAGGTTTGTTATGGGGGAGTTGGCATCCCTCCAGGTTGGCATGTGAAAATGTTATCTCCATATTTTCCTCCTGGTTGACATGTGAAAATGTTATCTCCATATTAAGGTGTGGAGCCTTTTGCACAACATGGACCTTGGGGAAGTCCTCAGAACGAGTTTTTTGCACATGCACTTTTCTAGTTGAGCTGAACTCTCCTCCTCTAGAGATCACTATGCTATCACCAATATCTTGTTGGTGCTGCTACCTAGCCTGGGGTTGCTTCTGGAGGTTCTCAACTCAGTCTCCCTCTTCTCGAGTTACAAATTGCCTAAGTTGTCCTCTTTGGATGAGGAACTCCATCCCCAGTGTGAGCTGGATGTATTCATCGGTATCATGTCTATGGTCTTTGTGGAAGTTGCAGTACTTGTTGTAATCCCTCTTCCGAGGGTTTGGCCTCATTTTCAAAGCCACTTGACAAATTTCTTGTGGTGTACTTAATACAACACTTGTGCCATTGAAGTATTCAGGGGTGTATACTGCCTAGGTGCAAACCTCGGCTGTAAATTCGGCTGAGGGGGTCCCAACTGATCTCGCCCGTCTCAAATTTCTTGTGCAGCCTCAGCCCGAGCTGTCTTCAAGCGGAGCAGAGGGAGGGATTGAAGGCCAGAATGAACCAATCACACTTAGTGATGGTTCTGATCAGTCTTCCCCTCCTACTCTTCCTTCTCCAACCCCCGACCAGAACGGTGATCTCTCTCTAAGCATACCCCCCATTATCCCTGGGGTACTTGATATCGAGCTTGATAAAATACTTGGCGTTGGGGAGTAGTCACTAAGGAGGAGTGGTGGACTTGGCGGCGAAGAAACCAGTGATGGAGAATAAGCTGACCCAAAAGGCCTTGAGGATTCCTAGTTGTTCAGCCTGTATCTGCTCCCCCCCTTTTTTTTTTTTTTCGTTTTGTAAATATACTCCCCTTTGTACGCTCTTGGGGATGCAAAGCCCCTTTTTGTCAGTAACGTATAATTTTCATTATGTTGTGATCTTTTTTTTGTGTTCTTGTACCTCTCGTGGCCATGCTCCCAACGACCGAGCGTATGACTCGTGTTAAATTTTGAGGGCGTTGCTGCAAGGGTGGAGTCTTATACCCCTCGGGGCCGTACCCCTGATGACTGAGCGCATGACTTTTGTTAAACTTTTGAGGGCGTTGCTCCAAGGGGGAAGTCTTGAACCCCCTTCGGGGCCGTGCCCCCTAACGATAGCGCATGACTCATGTTAAACTTTTGAGGCGTTGCTCCAAGGGTGAAGTCTTATATTCCTCGGGACTGTGCCCCTAATGATCGAGTCTATGATTCGTGTTTAAACATTCGTCAAGAAGCAGAGCTTGGAATTCAACTAAGTAGAAATATTTTTTCAGATTCGATACATTCTAAGGTCGGATTACATCATTGCCATCCATATCCCGTAGTTTATATGTTCTTGTGCTCCCCACAACAATTACTTTGTAAGGATCTTTCCAATTGGGGTTTCCCTTAAGTGGGTTCCCGAGTATTACCCACCACTTTACGCAACATCAAGTCTTCTACTTGGAAATTCCTCGTTCGAACTTTCTTCTGGTGTTGTCTTGACAGCTCTCCTTGGTACTTCGCCAGTTTGATGGATGCCAGTTCCCTCCTCTCTTTAGCCAAATCAAGATCTTTGGCAAGCGTCTGATTATTGTTACCTCAAAGACTTGACTTCATATTGTTGGGAGTCCTACTTCCAATGGGATGACAGTCTCGACCCCATATGTTATGGCGAACGATGTTTCTCTTGTTGAAGTCTTCAGTGTGGTTCTATAGGCCTATAAGTAACTCCTCGATCCACTTTCTCTTTGTCTTTTCCAGTCTCTTTTTGATCCTAGCTAACATAGTCTTGTTTGAGACCTTTGCTTGCCCCCTATTACTTTGGGGGTAGGTTGGCGCGAAATAATTATTACGTATTCAGAGAATTCTGTTAGGACCATTATTGACTTGAGTACCGTTGTCTGAGATGATGGCCCGAGGGATTGTGAACCGAGTGATAATGTTCTGCCATACAAATTTCTTCATTTAGACGTCCTAAATACGGTTCAAGGGCTTGACTTTGATCCACTTTGTGAAAGAATCAGTAGCTACAAGGAGGAATTTCTTGTCCAAAAGGGCCCTCGGGAGGGGTCCTACAATGTCCACGCCCCATTGAGATAATGGTTAGGGACTTGCCAATTAGTTGAGATCTCCAGTTGGTTGCCGGATAATGAGAGCAAATTTATGACATTTATCACACTTTCGAACGTAACTCTTGACATCCTTCTGCATGTATGGCCACTAATATCCTTGAGGCATTGCTCGATGTGCGAGGGACTTGTCTCATGTATGACTCCCGTATACACCCTTATAAATCTCATAGAGGAAAGGTTCCATCTTATCCTCGGGGACACAAAGCAAATACAGCCTTGAGAAGGATCTTCTGTATAGTTGATGATTGGCGGATATCCAGAACCTAGAGACCTTGAGTTTGATCTTTCCGGCCTCTTTGATTCCTCGGGAAGCATTCCTTCCGTCAAGTATGCGATTATGTGATCCATCCAACCTGATGGTGTTCTTTACATTTGCGTCGGTAACACTTGTTCGACCTTTGTTTCTCTTATACTCACACTTTCTTGGTTTTCAATGACGATCCGCCGAGTAACCTCCGAAGCTAATGCCGAGACTAGACAGGTTAGTGCGTCGGCATGAGTATTGTGATCTCTTGAAATCTGGGAGATTTCCTCCTTCTCTAATTTTTTGATTATGGATTTTGCCTTCTGATGGTACGCCTTCATCCTATTATCTCGAATCTCAAAGTCACCATTAATCTGATTCACTACCAGCTGAGAATCGTAGAAAACATGGAGGTGCCTAATCCCAACTGAGTACGCAATATCGAGTCCTGCGAACAGTGCCTAGTACTCGGTTTCATTATTGGATGCTTTGAACCTCAATCTGATAGCTTGCTCCATTATAAATCCTCCTGAATTGGTCAGTACTACACCTATCCTTGTCCCCTTGCGTTCGAGGACCCATTAACATGAAGGTTCCAAACGTCATCGTCAAAAGTTTTTACTTGTTGTGGGGGGCTCGGACGTAGAGAATTTGGCAAGGACTTGTCCTTTAATTGAAGTACGGGGTTTGTACCTTATTTCGAACTCCCTGAGTTCCACGGCCCACCTGGCAACCCTTCTTGACATGTCGGCTTTATGAAGAATGGGATTAAGAGGCCGACCAATCAAGACTTCTATGGCGTGCGCTTGGAAATAGTTCTTGAGTTTCCTTGTCGAAAATACCAATGCTAGGACAAGTTTTTCCATCAGTGAGTACCATGTTTCGGCGTCAAGGTCTTGCTCACGAAGTAGATGGGCCTTTGCGCCCCCTCGCTTTCTCTTACTAAGGCTCCATTAACGGTTCCTTCCGAGACAGACAAGTAGAGAATTAGCACTTTCCTCGTCGATGGGACAGACAAGGTCAGAGACGACTTTAGGTACTCTTTAATACTGTCAAGCACTCGGCCACATTCCTCGTCCTAGGTTCCCTTTGCCGCCCCCTTAAGCATGGCAAAGAACGACTTGCGCTTATCAGAGGACTTGGAGATGAATCGATTGAGGGCCGTTAGCATTCCAGTCAATTTCTAGATGTCTTTGGTAGTCCTCGGCACTTGGATGTTCAGCACGGCTTGTATCTGCTTGGGATTGGCCTCAATGCCCCTGTGGGTAACTAAGTACCCCAAGAACTTGCCTGAGCTTACTCCGAAGGCATATTTCGAGGCATTAAGTTTCAGACCGTAGCTTCAGAATATGGCAAATGTGGTCCCGAGATCCCAGAGGTGGTCAGAACCCTTTTTGCTTTTTATTAGCATATCATTGATGTAAACCTCCATAGTTATGCCGAGTTGCTGCTTAAAAATCTTATTCATCAGGCGTTGATAAGTGGCGTCGACATTTTTCAACCTGAAGGACATCACCGTGTAGCAATAAATCCTCCGGGGTGTAATAAATGTCGTTTTCTCATGATTTGATTCATGTAAATGAATTTGGTGGTAACTTGTCCGAGCATCCATGAAAGAGATACTTTTGTGACCCGCGGTTGCATTGACCAGTTGATCCACCTTTGGCAATGGATATTCGTCTTTGGGGGCATGCGTTGTTCAAGTTTGTGAAATCAATGTAAACCCGCCATTTTTCCTCTTTTTTCTTTGCATATAGCATGTTGGACAATTATTGGGGGAATTGCACCTCTTTGATTGAGCTAGCTCCCAACAATCTGTCCACCTTTTCATCTACAACTTGTGTGGTGAGGCGCTGTTCTTCGAGCTTTCTGTCTTACGGGTGTAAAGGATGGGTCCACATGGAAATGATGAGTCATTACCTCGACTAGTGTTTTGAAAAGCACGCCTAGGCGAGAATCGAGGCAAGAAGCGAAGGGATCTCGTTAGGAGCACCCCAGGCGAAGCGAATGTGAGTAAAGCGAGGAAAAAGTGAGAAAAGCGAGCGCCTTGTACTTAAGCGAATGGCGAAAAAGCGAACGTCAGAGTCATTAGAGGCGAAGTTGTTTATTTTTATTATGGACCGTTGAATTGGACAATTGAACAAAAAATTATAAGATGTTGATACACTGAATTATTCCCTTATCCCATAAATAAAACCCTAAATCCTAATTTTACTCTAATTGTTTTGCTGCTCCTACTCCTAATCGATCGCTGGACAAAGAACACAAAGTCGATCGCTGCTCCTACACGATTGACAAACACGATCGACAGAGTCGATAGAGATGCTGGATTGGACAGAGACGATTGCTGGACAGAGACAATCTTTGCTCCTTCCTTACTGATCTCGCTGATCGTTGCTCCTTCTAGATAGAGACTGGACAGAGACTCAATCGTTGGAGGTTAGTCTCTTTTTCTTCTCTCTTTTATTTCTCTTTTTTTTTCCTGCTTCTGTTCCTTTTTTTCTTGATTCTGCTTAATTTTTTTTTTTTTGATTCTGATTATGCTCCTTTTATTGTGCTACTGTTTTGCTGTCCTACTTCTGTTTTGTTGTTCTGAATCTGATAGTGTTGTTCTGTGTTGCTGTTTTGCTATTTTGTTGTTATGTTTTGCTGTCCTGAAATGTGATTCAGTACATGTGTATAAGCCTATGAATGTACATAAAAATAGATTTACAAAAACAGCTGTGGTTGATTAATATTCAAAAGCCTACGAATGTTTAAGCTACGACTGTTATTAAGATTTGAGATAGTATTAGTGCTTGTTTTGATTTAAATGTTTATAGTTTTACTTGCATTTAAATATTTAGTATATATAAAATTAGAACTTAGATGTTTAGAAGTAATTAAACTAAAATATTTATTTATTTTTTTGATTGTTCNAATGTTTATAGTTTTACTTGCATTTAAATATTTAGTATATATAAAATTAGAACTTAGATGTTTAGAAGTAATTAAACTAAAATATTTATTTATTTTTTTGATTGTTCGCATCACTTCGTTTCTTGCTTAGGCGTTAGGAGTCTTGGTCGTTTCGGTTCACTTTACGCCTTAAATAACACTGACCTTGGCGCTTATACCCGTCTTCGCCGCCTGTGTCCATGCAAAGACGCCAACGTTTTGGCACAAGAATTCTATCATGTCGGCTTTCTCAGCGCCGTCCATTGACACCCCTATTAAAAAGAATTTCTCATCGTCCTCGGGATTCAGGAAAACTTTAACCAAGTCCTCTGTGGAACAATCGGCAGGTTTTGTAATGGGTTCATCCACCTCAGGTCGACTGGACTGTGATTGCTATTTGGCAATGACNGGATTGGACAGAGACGATTGCTGGACAGAGACAATCTTTGCTCCTTCCTTACTGATCTCGCTGATCGTTGCTCCTTCTAGATAGAGACTGGACAGAGACTCAATCGTTGGAGGTTAGTCTCTTTTTCTTCTCTCTTTTATTTCTCTTTTTTTTTCCTGCTTCTGTTCCTTTTTTTCTTGATTCTGCTTAATTTTTTTTTTTTTGATTCTGATTATGCTCCTTTTATTGTGCTACTGTTTTGCTGCCCTACTTCTGTTTTGTTGTTCTGAATCTGATAGTGTTGTTCTGTGTTGCTGTTTTGCTATTTTGTTGTTATGTTTTGCTGTCCTGAAATGTGATTCAGTACATGTGTATAAGCCTATGAATGTACATAAAAATAGATTTACAAAAACAGCTGTGGTTGATTAATATACAAAAGCCTACGAATGTTTAAGCTACGACTGTTATTAAGATTTGAGATAGTATTAGTGCTTGTTTTGATTTAAATGTTTATAGTTTTACTTGCATTTAAATATTTAGTATATATAAAATTAGAACTTAGATGTTTAGAAGTAATTAAACTAAAATATTTATTTATTTTTTTGATTGTTCGCATCACTTCGTTTCTTGCTTAGGCGTTAGGAGTCTTGGTCGTTTCGGTTCGCTTTACGCCTTAAATAACACTGACCTTGGCGCTTATACCCGTCTTCGCCGCCTGTGTCCATGCAAAGACGCCAACGTTTTGGCACAAGAATTCTATCATGTCGGCTTTCTCAGCGCCGTCCATTGACACCCCTATTAAAAAGAATTTCTCATCGTCCTCGGGATTCAGGAAAACTTTAACCAAGTCCTCTGTGGAACAATCGGCAGGTTTTGTAATGGGTTCATCCACCTCAGGTCGACTGGACTGTGATTGCTATTTGGCAATGACTGCCTCGGGATCACGCTCTCGAGCTCGGCTGCTGACCCTAGTCTTTATTGCGGCCTAAAAATAGCTTTTTGACGACGCCTGATCGCCATAGATCTCCGTAATGGCCCTCAGAGTGAAAAACTTGATCTTATGATGATAAGACGAGTGCACCGCCTTCATCGCATGTAACCACGTCCTGCCTATAATGACATTATACAACGAATCGAAGTCTATTACCACAAATTCCACTGGGACAACAACGACCCCGACATGAACTATAAGGGTGATTTTTCCGAGGAGAAGGACGCTGGAGCCGTTGAAACCTATGAGGGGGTCCTCATCGGTTTCACTTGACGTCATACTTGTCGACTCGAAGGGTAATCACTAAAGCATCCTCATGCGGGAGTACCAACCCGCCTAGGTCGCCATTGAAGAAATGGATGATCTCGACTTCATGCCAAGTCCTCTTGGATGACTGCTCGCCATTCCTGCTCTCATCGACTTTCATTGCTTGCGAGACCCTCTGGAGGTTGGCCCGGAGGGCGTTATACGTTGTTGCTTCGACCGTGCAAGCGCGTATGACTTCAATTACAATTGCTTCTTCTTGAGGCGCGCCGACTCCTTCCCTGCCAAGCCTCTGGGAGGCCTCCTTTCAATAAACTCCCCTAGATGCCCATCTGGGACCAATTGCTTGAGGAAGGACTTGAACACCCTACAATCTTCGGTCAGATGCCTCACGTCTCGAAGATAAGAGTACCGAGACGTGGAGTCTCGCGTGGAGGGGTCTCCTTGCATCTTTGGCAGTCATTTAAAGAAAGGCTTCTCTTTTATCTTATGTAGCATCTTATAAATGGGTTTCTTGAAGACTGTGTTAACCCCTTGAAAGGATAAACAATTCGGAGGCGGGGTTGGTGTCCCCTTCCTTGTGGGCGGTTCTTTCTCCCTCTTCCTCGATGCTGGGGCCCTACTCTCGGGTGTCATGGATTCTTCTTCCATCCTGGCGTACTTGTTTATCTGAGCCATCAGGTCTTTCATATCTTCTGGGGCTCTTAGTAAGAGATCTATAGAGATCGGTGTCTTGGGACATTCCTAGTCGAAATGTTGCCGCAACCATTGATTCCGAACAGGCCTCGACCTCTTTGACTTCTTCCCAGTACCTAATTGTGTACTGCCAAAGGGACTTTTCATCCCTTTGTTTAAGCGTTAGCAACGCTTCAATGAANGCCTCGACCTCTTTGACTTCTTCCCAGTACCTAATTGTGTACTGCCAAAGGGACTTTTCATCCCTTTGTTTAAGCGTTAGCAACGCTTCAATGAAGAGCTCGGTCATTTGCTTCCAAGATCTGATGCTCTCTGGGGTCAAGTTCTTGTACCATTTCATCGCAGTGTCCCCCAAACTGATGATAAAAACTCGGCATAGAAGCCTTTAGTCAGTGTCATAAATAGACATCAACTGCTTGTATTGTCGTAGGTGGCTCTTGGGATTTGTTCTCCTATCATAAACCTTGAATTAGGAGATGGTGAACTTTTTCAGCATCTCGATCTCTCGGATTGCTCGTACAAACGGGGAAATGATTTGTTCGTCCTTTTCATCCCGGGTTTGGGTCTTCGGCGCTTGGCGTCTAGGCGCGCTCGGAGATCCCCTTAGGGTCTCCCTTCTCTAGGTCCCTTTGCAATGGAATCCGTATGGGACTCAGTGCCGTGGCACCTCCTGACAGTCCACGGCGGAGATCCCAGCGGGACAGGCCCGCCCTGTGGCAATCCCACTCCGATCCTTCCTCAGGAGCAAGCTTTCCCCACCTGCGTGGGTTGTGCCTCTCAGCCGTGCGTCTGTGCAAACTCCTCCCGAGGGCGTCCAGCCTCACGCCCCTAGAATCGACTCGTCTGACACTTCGGTCTTCACGCGTGTTGCTTCGCCAGCTTACACTCCTCGACTGCTCGAAATCATCGAGTCGATGTTGTACCTTAGTGTTATCCTTCTCAAGTTACTTGATGCGCTTTCCTATCTGCTTTTCCATCAACTCACCGATCTCTCGAGCCAAAAAGCCCTGCCCCCAGAGGCCTTGATCCACGGGGAATGTTCGCTGTGATACATGTTCGTCTTCATCTGACTGGCTCAAGGGGTTAGACTCCGTGATCGCTGGGAGCCGAGTAGCCACTGCGTTTCTCACGCAAAAGCTCCCCCCCATCACCCTGGGATTATGTATTTACCATAATGTAATCACTATGGGAAAAAGTTTGTATAGTTCCCACAGATGGCGCCAAATTGCATGAGAGATTTCATNTATCTGAGCCATCAGGTCTTTCATATCTTCTGGGGCTCTTAGTAAGAGATCTATATAGATCGGTGTCTTGGGCAGTCCTAGCCGAAATGTTGCCGCAACCATTGATTCCGAACAGGCCTTGACCTCTTTGACTTCTTCCCAGTACCTAATTGTGTACTGCCAAAGGGACTTTTCACCTCTTTGTTTAAGCGTTAGCAACGCTTCGATGGANTTCCCAGTACCTAATTGTGTACTGCCAAAGGGACTTTTCATCCCTTTGTTTAAGCGTTAGCAACGCTTCGATGGAGAGCTCGGTCATTTGCTTCCAAGATCTGATGCTCTCTGGGGTCAAGTTCTTGTACCATTTCATCGCAGTGTCCCCCAAACTTATGATAAAAACTCGGCATAGAAGCCTTTAGTCAGTGTCATAAATAGACATCAACTGCTTGTATTGTCGTAGGTGGCTCTTGGGATTTGTTCTCCTATCATAAACCTTGAATTGGGAGATGGTGAACTTTTTCAGCATCTCGATCTCTCGGATTGCTCGTACAAACGGGGAAATGATTTGTTCGTCCTTTTCATCCCGGGTTTGGGTCTTCGGCGCTTGGCGTCTAGGCGCGCTCGGAGATCCCCTTAGGGTCTCCCTTCTCTAGGTCCCTTTGCAATGGAATCCGTATGGGACTCAGTGCCGTGGCACCTCCTGACAGTCCACGGCGGAGATCCCAGCGGGACAGGCCCGCCTTGTGGCAATCCCACTCCGATCCTTCCTCAGGAGCAAGCTTTCCCCACCTCCGTGGGTTGTGCCTCTCAGCCGTGCGTCTGTGCAAACTCCTCCCGAGGGCGTCCAGCCTCACGCCCCTAGAATCGACTCGTTTGACACTTAGGTCTTCACGCGTGTTGCTTCGCCAGCTTACACTCCTCAACTGCTCGAAATCATCGAGTCGATGTTGTACCTTAGTGTTATCCTTCTCAAGTTACTTGATGCGCTTTCCTATCTGCTTTTCCATCAACTCACCGATCTCTCGAGCCAAAAGGCCCTGCCCCCAGAGGCCTTGATCCACGGGGAATGTTCGCTGTGATACATGTTCGTCTTCATCTGACTGGCTCATGGGGTTAGACTCCGTGATCGCTGGGAGCCGGGTAGCCACTGCGTTTCTCACGCATAAGCTCCCCTCCATCACCCTGGGATTGTGTATTTACCATAATGTAATCACTACGGGAAAAAGTTTGTATAGTTCCCACAGATGGCGCCAAATTGCATGAGAGATTTCATGCAATGGATTGAGATAGCAATCTTCACAATGATGAACCTGAAACAACTGCAAGGTCAGAAAAGGGGCCGGGTGAACATCCAGCTTATCCCCTCCGAAGCCTAATTCAGTATAAACTTGGAGGTTTGAGCACAGTGTATATCTTTTTCAGTTTAGTCTTGCGTACCTTTATTCATTTTTCTGAGGAGTATTTATACATGAATTAGCAATGAGTGCAAGGACAGGGAGTCCCATCTTGATATTTAATGACTCGCACTTTAATCCATGCGTAATGAATGATCTTCGCTTAGATCCTCATGCTTTTGATGCTTGGGTGATAGGACAAGTGCTTGGGGCAATGCCGAGCACTTATGGCTATCCCTGTGCACTCAAGTTTCTCTGATCGGCGTTTGACACATATTCTTGAATGCTCGGGGTGTGCCGAGGACATAGGCTCAGCGCCATAACCATTAATGCTTTGCAATTATGACTGTCAGTTCGGGTCTCGAGGAGGCAGGGGCTTATCAATTGCCCCGTCCTAGTCACTCACGTCCTCATTAATGAGCTATCAAGTCTTCTTAAATGCTGGTGTCAGTAGGTGTACTCGTCTCTCCTAAGTAATAACTGCTCGGTGCCATCTCTCGACGTCTTTTGAGTTTTATAACAGCTGTATTAATCAACGTGTCAACTTGGGGGGCCGCTGAGCCTCCTAAAGTCCCGTCATTGACTAAGCAAATTGATTAACAAGAACATTTACATCAAAACTGAGCATTTAACATCATCTAATCATAATAAGACAGATTGTCATATTATACTGTTAGATGAATCAATCAATTTATTTTATATATATACACATATAACATCATCTCTCTTAGGGTTCGGTTAATGTTAAGGAAGAAGGAGGAGGAGGAGGAGGAGGAGGAGGGGGTGAAAATAAAAATACTGCAATCTGACATTCGCTTTTCTTGCTTAGCTCGTTTCTTTGCCTAGGCTCGTTTTTTCCTCTCTTTACTTAGCTTCGTTTCGCCTGGGATGTTCAAAGCGACTAAGGCTCGCTTTGCTTTGCTTCTTGCTTAAGCTCGCTTTTCACAACACTGAAAGTGCCCACCCAAAGCTCAATTCTTGGCTCCGCCCTGGGCATGAGCATAGTTAGCTATGTTGCTTCTAGTATATCCTAATGCTACATTTGGTAGCACTTTTAATAAGTAAAAAAACTATTTTTGTTTGCTACTTACTAAAAATCAAAAGTAAAAATGTGAAAACACATTTGATGACTATTTTTTAAAAGGAAGACATGTGCATCTTGATTGACAAGTATTACAATTGTATGTTTGCATATATTGGCCAATTTACATGCACTTTTACCGGGGGAAGAGAATAGCGCGGACCATAAAAAGAAGAAGAAAAACATTAACCTTTTTTGGCTTTAGAAAAAACATTTCTTTTACTTTTAAAAGTACTATTTTTGGTGCATACCAAACTTATTAAGCAAAAATATCATAAAAACAGTAAAAAGTGTCACAAAAATGGTATCTCGTTATTGAGTTTCTATACAGCTATTTGTTTCTTCAGACAATTACTCAAATTGTCAGCCAAAAGTTGGTCAGTTGCATGATTTTGTCAACCCTTAAAAGCCTTATTTTGGAGAGGTGAACATGTGCTTGATAAGATGGACTGTTTACAGGGAGGATTGCTTAAAACAATTTTCTTGTTTTTATTCCAAACATTTTGTGTTGGGGACCCGAAACATTTTGTGCTGGGGACCCAGAATAAGAACTATTTTAGTCAGGTCTTGCCTGATTTCTTACATAACATGTGACTTGGACAGTGGATATTTAGGTTGCTCCGTGCTGAAATACTAACTTTAATTTTATGATATAAAAGCTGCAATTTATATTGATTGGCTGTAAATTTTTTGGGGAAGTAAAAAGTGTCTACGGAAGAACTTGTACTCCTTTTCGTAGAGATTGTCAACTATTGAGAATGGAAGCCCAATGGATGCTGAAGCCTGATTACTTGATTTATTATAAAAAGCTCCTCATGTTATGTACTTATACTATTAATTAATTTAATTTCAGCGCCATATTGTTTAATTTTATTGTTGAAATAATAATTGGGTGTCTATGGCTTTGTTGAAGTCTTATATTTTATGTCTTCATATTTCAGTTTTTTTTCTTTTTTGCATCACCACTCTTCTGATCAGTGGAGTGCTGTTGACAAGTTCTTTTGCAATATGTTAGATGATGTTAACCCCAGGTCATTCATTTTACAAATATGTATTCTATTTGAAATGAGATGACTTATTGAGGATTTCACAGTTTTGTGTCCTTTGGATAATTTTCTCTTTTAGTGGCTGGTGGCTCAAAAGAAAAGAAGGAAAATGGGGAAGGGTTGGCGTGTTTGACATCTTGTTCCTCTGTTTTGATCTCATTTGCTTAAACTGCTGACATTTGCAGGACCCAATTTGAATGGCCTCTTTGGAAGGCAGTCTGGGACTACTGCTGGGTACTCCTATTCTGCTGCTAACAAAAACATGGCTGTGATTTGGGAGGAAAAGACATTATATGATTACTTGCTGAACCCCAAGAAGGTTAGAATTGTTACATTTAACTTCTGAAATGTCATTATCTTAATATTTCAATAGAGCTAGTGTTAATCAAATTACCATAGTTCTGTGCATAAGACATTGTGTTATAGTTTTATTTGTTCCATAATATTCTCATATTGAAGGAGGAGAGACATATCTATTACTATTACAAATTGAGAGAGGACTTTGGTGCCCATATATAAAATACCAGTAGTGCCCCTATTATTAACCACTCATAACTCCTTAACCTCCCATAATTCCCTATCAACTGCACTCTAGTTTTTCTTTCTTGATCTCTCATAATTAAATAGTTTATCATTTTTGGATATGATTTGGATATGAGTGGATCTACAAGGTTACGCTTGGGATGCCTCTTATGTTTATCGGCTAGCAGGTCGGTTGATATTCCTACGGATTCTAATTATATGCTTTTGGTGGATGAAGATGAACTATTTGAAGACTATATATCGCGGATTGGTTGTGCACTAGTTTATGAATGCACCTGGGATATCATATTCAGATGCTGCTCTTACTATGAAACGAGCACCTAGACTTGGATTGTTGCGTCCGTCAAGTGGACATTTTAGAGTGGAGGGCTTTCCAAAGGCTGATTGGGCTGGATGTCCCTCAAATTGAAGGTCCATTATTGGATGATGTACTTTCAGAGAGGGTAATTTGCCTGCATTGAAAAGTAAGAAGCAAATTGTAATAGCATAGTCGAGTGGAGAGGCTTAGTGTGGTGCAGTGAACACATACTGCGAGTAAGTTAACATGGTCACAATGGGACCTGGTCGACTGGTTCTTACCAGAAACAGTCCAGTTGCAATTTTGGTTCTGTTTTTCAAGATTTTACTCTACAAGGCAATCAGACCTGAGCCTTACAGTTTTTGTTTGCTATTTTGCTGCTTGTACGAAAGTAGTCAAGTAGTTTGCATGATTTAAATCTAATTTGTTAGCATAAGTATTAGTAGTCTAATTGATCATATAAAACAAGTCACAAAAACATAATCACATGCCTGTTATATCCGTTAAAGTCAAAACAAGCATAAATCTAATTTGACAATATAATCACATGAAGCACACAAGAATATATAGTGGTTTTGTTTTCTCGACCGCCATCTACATTTCAAACCGTCGATTAGGGATCAATTCATCAATTAGCCAGTTTTCTCTAGATTTGCCCAAAATCTTTTTAACTCTGAGTTTCAAGGCTAACCTATAACCTGGCTAAGATCTTCTTCCTCTGGGATTTCTTATAAGTTTTCTGGGATTGCTTTTACTTGCAACCTACCTAATGGTCCACCACTAGGATATTTCCAAGGTATTATCCTTGGGATGGTCCAGAGTCATACACTACTTCTACACATTTGGGGACTTAATTGGTTACCTTGTGTCAGGCCTTACTCAAACTGTAATAGTGATGCGGTAAACTGTCTCCTAATGCACAAATGTAATCGATTTAGACCTTAATGGAGTGCTTATTGCTGCAGTGCTTTCTTTTCAAGATGCTTGGGCAAGGATTCCTCTAGATGGAGATAGAGAGAGAGGAGACTAATGCTCATTCAAGGCTTCCTCAATCACTCTTTTATATTACCAGAAGAGCATAGATGATTTGGTGTTCTCAACCATCAGGTTCTCATCTATAATAAGTGAGGAGCATTTGTAATGTACAGGGCTGGTCTATTAGCACTAGGGGCTGCTGGCTTGACTGGATAATTCCTAGCTTATTGTTGGACTACGGCTAAGTCTAGTGTTAACTTTCTATATCTCTGGATGTTAAGACCCACTTTGAAGTTTTCAAATCTCAAGGCATCAACTCTACTGATGCAATATCTTGCATCCCACTTCCGTGAGCTATTTTTGCCCTCATGAAATTGCAAATTAAACTAAGGTATGCGTAACATCCACAAGAGCTGTGCCTGGTTCGATAATTCTCAAGTCAACTCAGCACAACACAATAAAGCCTTAACCCTAACTATTTAGAGTCGTTTATACCTGAATCATATTTCTCTATTGTGTTCTATTAAGGACCATACGAAGGTTGAATGATGTAGCTTTGACGCTTGATCTCCTTTCTTCAATATTGCTTTGGGATCTTAAACTTGATAGCATCGTCACCATAGAAATGGTTGAGATTTTACAATGGACTCCGCGAAATTAGTCAATTACAAAATATGATCTAACAATCTTCTAATTTGGCAATTTCGTGATAAAATAAACAAGTTTGAAATAAAGATTACATCTCCAAAAATGTCATATTATTTTTTACTATTTCGTTAACAGTTATTTTAGGCCTACTTCTACTTCTCGCATTGCCATCGATATGTATCAAATTACTCTTCTTTTTCGGTGCATTATTAGGTTTTCTATGAATATGTGCAAACCTCTTAAGTCGATTCTCTTTTAATTTATTTCTTATTGGTGCTATTTATACGATTTTACGAATATGCTCATTTCTAATTCTATCATTTCTTGTTTTACCGCATATCCCATTTAACATTTGAGTGTGTTGTTTCTTAATTGCTCAGTATTTTGTTACATTAAAGCCACTGCTCGATAATTAAGTTATGAAAATTTTCTTCGTGGTGGCAATTGGAATCGAGCATTAAAGCTACTGTTCAAAGTACTCGATGTGTTTGAAAGTTCAGGGATTTAATTCTCTACCCAACAATTAGCATGAAAAATGCATAAAATTCTTAAATTTGATGAATTCTGTGCTCCCAATTCCATTAATTCCCAAGCATTGGGGTATTCTTTTCAATTCTCTGTACAACATCTCCGCACCTCTTCCTTCTC
>CAUOFW020004225.1:179026-215270 GCA_963454935.2 Ilex paraguariensis
CAAAGCTACATGAAGAGGTTATAATGATGGCGAATGATTGAAAACAAAAACTTTTAGAGTAGGCTTGTCAATGGAGTGGAATTTAATCTGAATTCAAGTTCATTTAACTGTGTTAGATAATTGTTTGTAATTGGTTAATTTCGTGGAGTCCATTGTAAATCTCAAACTATTTCATGGTCATGATACTATAAAGATTGAAGATTCGAAAGCTTAAATTGAGAGGAGGAGATCAAGTGTCAAAGTTACATCATTTACACTCCGTATGCACTTTCAAGCCTGTGACAAAGGTAATGACCTAAAAGACCTAAGATGATCTCTTGGTTTAATAGTCTTAGGAGGATTAGAGTTAAAATGGAATTAGAGATTAATCCATGTAAGGTTCCTAGGTGTTTTTAAATGAAAACATTTTCTAAACCGTTTTGTATTTTGAAAACATATTTTGAGCCATTAATGGACCCTCTTGAGCAACAACTTTTAGTGCTCAACATGACAATTTTTTTGCTTGGTTTTAGACTTAAAAAACTAGTAAGGACCACCCTATTCTCGTTAGCCTTCGCTAGAGTGGCCTATTAATGACTTAGGGAAGAAAAGGGAAAAAGACCAAATGGAGGATATCAAGGCTCGTCCTCTGGGGTCGCTTGAGTGGTCCTCAAGGTTGCTCGAGCGGTCTACTCTCCTAGCTTGGTTTGAAACGTGATTGTCACTCCCGTGATAACTACCTTATGATTGTCCTCCCATCGATCGAGTAGTCATTCTTGAATGAGTTTTATTGTTGACCAAGGTTATGTTTATTCTGGGCCTATAAATATGGAGTATTTTTTTTTCCAGCTAGGGTAAACCTCTTGTAAGCCTTTTGAGAGTAAAACTCATCTTCTACCTAGAGAGCTTCCATCACAACCCTAGATCCCTAACACCGAAGCCTACCTTCTAAAGATTCTACCCAACCTCACAATTTAGAGTGAAGATCTTTAATGGTTTGAACCAAACCCTTTGGTGTGTGCATACCGGGGATCCTTGGCGTGCCCATGATTACTCGAGGCCTAGAGGATCATTTATGAAGGTGAATCCAAGTGAAGCCACACATAATGTCGAAGGAGGCCCTTTGGCGGACCGACAAATTGAAGGAAGGGAGCATCTAACCATGACATTAGTTGAGATATAACACTCTAGTCCTTGTATGTTGACTTTAGGGTAGTGGATTAGGCTTTGGTGAACTGAAAATATTTTTTTGCTATTTTTCCCAAGGATTTTTTGCATCAATAAATCACTTGTATTCTTTATTGCTTATGTGGATCTTTCTTAATGATTATACACGCACACTACATGTTTAGATGAATGATTGATTGATATCTATTTCATCCATAGTTGCGTTTGAGTTTTGGGTTTTGGGGTTTTAGATCACTGTGAGATTGAGTGTTTGAGAAAATTAATTGAATATTTATTAACATCAAACTTCATAGGTGTAAGAGATCATGGTGACTAAAAGGGGTTCTCACATTAAATTGCTATATCTTTGTGTGAAGAAGTAATTGTCGTAGGTTAGGTTTTAATTTGTAATCAATTGTGCTTAAAATCGGAAAACCTATTCACCCCCCTCTAAGTAGTGTCGTGCGTTTCACGTGTATAATCGTGAGGAAAGATCCATTTCATTTTCCCCCCTCCCGAAATAACAATTGATATTAGAGCACGGTTGCCCTGAGTTGCACACAAAGACGACTAACTGTTTTGCCTTCTAGAGATCTATTGTTACGATTAGTTACTTTCAAATAGAGTCTCAAAAAGAAGGAGGTTTAATTACACAACCACCTCTCTTTGATGGGTCTAATTTTGCTTATTGGAAAGCTTGCATGGGAGCATTTCTAAATTCTATAGATGCGAGAGTTTGGTTGACTATTTAAGAGGGTTGGAGTCCTCTCACCACCACCACACAAATCAAAGGTGCTAAAGTAGTGGTTAAAGTGAAATCCCCGAAGTTGTGGACTAAGATCAAGAATGAATCAATGGAGTAGAACTTGAAAGGCTTGAATGCAATATTCAATGTCGTGACACCAAATGAATTTCGAAGAATCGTAAATTGCAAGACCTCCAAAGAGGTATGGAATATGCTTGTGGTCTCTAACGAGGGAACTACAATGGTCAAGATGTCTCGTCTCTAAAGGTACACCTCTTAGTTCAAGACTTTGAAGATGCAAGAGGAAGAAACATTTAACGATTCTTATGCTAAACTATNACATCTCCAAAAATATCATATTATTTTTTACTATTTCGTTAACAGTTATTTTAGGCCTACTTCTACTTCTCGCATTGCCATCGATATGTATCAAATTACTCTTCTTTTTCGGTGCATTATTAGGTTTTCTATGAATATGTGCAAACCTCTTAAGTCGATTCTCTTTTAATTTATCTCTTATTGGTGCTATTTATACGATTTTACGAATATGCTCATTTCTAATTCTATCATTTCTTGTTTTACCGCATATCCATTTTAACATTTGAGTGTGTTGTTTCTTAATTGCTCAGTATTTTGTTACNGTCATTTCGTGTTGCGTTCATTTTGGGTTTGTGTCAAAACTCTCAAACATGAATACGACATGTTTAATTAATCATGTCAAGTTGTGTAAACACTAACCTATCCTAATCATTAAACAAGTTACCCAAACCTGACTTATTTAACACAATTAATATATGGGTCATTTTCGGGTTAACACACAACACGACCTTTTTGGGTTAACCTGNATTAGGTTTTCTATGAATATGTGCAAACCTCTTAAGTCGATTCTCTTTTAATTTATTTCTTATTGGTGCTATTTATACGATTTTACGAATATGCTCATTTCTAATTCTATCATTTCTTGTTTTACCGCATATCCCATTTAACATTTGAGTGTGTTGTTTCTTAATTGCTCAGTATTTTGTTTCATTAAAGCCACTGCTCGATAATTAAGTTATGAAAATTTTCTTCGTGGTGGCAATTGGAATCGAGCATTAAAGCTACTGTTCAAAGTACTCGATGTGTTTGAAAGTTCAGGGATTTAATTCTCTACCCAACAATTAGCATGAAAAATGCATAAAATTCTTAAATTTGATGAATTCTGTGCTCCCAATTCCATTAATTCCCAAGCATTGGGATATTCTTTTCAATTCTCTGTACAACATCTCCGCACCTCTTCCTTCTCGTCTATGTTTCTCATCAATTCCTCATTGGGTCTTGCTCCATTACCTCTAAAAAGGGTGGAACTAGAAGCCACCACTACGGGCTTTGAGGTAAGTTNTATACTTGACAGGTGGTGTGCAAAATCATTTTTGTGCATCATCAGTTTGGCGCCGTTTGTGGGAACCGACAAAATTCTCACTCCCGAACATTACGTCCATTCACTAATGGCGATCACNATTCTTAAATTTGATGAATTCTGTGCTCCCAATTCCATTAATTCCCAAGCATTGGGGTATTCTTTTCAATTCTCTGTACAACATCTCCGCACCTCTTCCTTCTCTTCTATGTTTCTCATCGATTCCTCATTGGGTCTTGCTCCATTACCTCTAAAAAGGGTGGAACTAGAAGCCACCACTACGGGCTTTGAGGTAAGCTNCTTTTGTGCATATCAAAGCCTCAACAACTTTTGGCTTCAAAGAACTACGATATTGGTCAAGAACCCTACCACTGGTGCTAAATTCTGACTTTGAAGAAACCGTAGAACACTTAACACATCACGAGCCATTAGAGCAAGTTCTGGGTAATGGAATTGTTGAGTTTTCTAATAAGCAAGTACATCAAGTTTTTCATTTCTATTAGCCGTAGGCTCATCCAAATACAATTGTAATTGACTTTTCTGTGCACTACAAATAAATTTTTCACTCTCATATGAGTCAAATTCCTACGTTGAAGAAGAAAAAAACAAGTTAAAATAGAATCAATCATAATCTCATATAATACTAAGTTACTAACACAATGCAAGTAAAATAAAAAATTATATCACCAGAAGTTTAGCTTTGCACTGATTCATGCCATGATGTTGCTAACTACCATGAGAACCATGATCCACATCTTGAGAAGCTAATGACTGTGAAGAACTAGCCTTAGGAGAATTATGCATGTACTCATCAAACAAAGAGAATAACTTCTCACGNACCATGAGAACCATGATCCACATCTTGAGAAGCTAATGACTGTGAAGAACTAGCCTAAGGAGAATTATGCATGTACTCATCAAACAAAGAGAATAACTTCTCATGAGCACGACTGGACTCAATTGATTCATCACCATAAAGCTTATTATAAGAAAATTCAACAAATTGAATTTTATAACTAGGATAATATATCACCGCAATAGCCAAAACCAAGCTATACTTTGACCATTACTTCTTGAATTTCCCAAACATTTGATTTGCCATTCTCCTCATGAAAATATCCAAAATTTTCATCTCTTCACCTATTTCTTTCAAATCTTCTTGAACTATCAAATTCAGAATATGAGCACAACAACGGATATGAAACAAACTACCATCATACAACAATGCATCTTGTAGATTAATTTGATTTTTAAGCAAATCAACCAACACATTATTTGTAGCTGCATTGTCTAAACTAAGTGAAAATAGCTTTTTCTCAGTACCCCAACTATTTAACAAACTATAAATCTTCTCACACAAAGCAACTCTAGTATGGGGAGGAAGCATGTAAGAGAAATTTAGA
Source organism: Ilex paraguariensis (assembly GCA_963454935.2). NCBI lineage: Eukaryota > Viridiplantae > Streptophyta > Magnoliopsida > Aquifoliales > Aquifoliaceae > Ilex > Ilex paraguariensis. Next base: position 183,720 of record CAUOFW020004225.1, read on the forward strand.
ATTCTCTTTGGCAGCACCCAATCTTTATCAATATATTGTGCTATGAGACTCAAGTAACCATCAGTGACAATAGAAGTCCACAAGTTAGAAGTCAAACAAATCCTACTAGAAAATTCTTGCAGTGCTTGATAAATCCCCTCTCTCTCTAGCATACAATTTCGTAACATCTTCCCTAGCAGTATTCCTAGAAATTGGTACGACTTGTGGAAATAAGTAGGCGAAGATACTTCTAATGTTACCGTACCCAACAAATTGAAATGGAAGTTCATGTCTAACAATTGCACAAATTAGTAACTCTTTAAACTTCCTTGCTTCAAATTTAGAATATCTAGATCCCAAAGCACCATTGGATTGGGTTGTAAGTAGCTGACCAATCTCATAGGTGGTTCGCTTAAAAAAAGTTGCAGTGTGTCGCTTGAAATTACCAGTCCTGTGCTTGCTATCAATAGTATACATTTGTTTATATTTCTCAACACAAATGCCGAAAAAAATGTAAGCAAAATATAAAACACACACATATAGACATATTGCATATACAAGTTAAAAACAAAAAAATCACATAAAATTTACTGATGAACATTACCCCCAATAGGAAGGAAAAAATGTTTAGTGCAAAATTAAGATTTTCACGCAGATAAACTTTGAATCTCTAACTACATTGGAAATTATTCTATAGTGTGCGTGTCGTATTCTATAGTTTACTGTCAGCCAAAAATCAACAAATTTCAACAAACTTTCCTAACCAAAAATCACTGTCAAGCAAAAATCAACACACTACCCCCAAAAAATCAATGAACTTTCCTAACAAAAAATCAAAGAGATCTTTTAGAGCTACAAAACATCTTCCTTAGATATCTCCCTTAAGTCTCAATTCACTACAAAAAAAAAAAAATCACAAACACAAAACCCATAACCACAAGACAAGCCAAACCTCATGGTTTAAACAAATATAGACACAAAGAGAGACAAAGAGACCTCATGATTTAAATTTAAATAGAGAGAGAACCTGGTTTAATGTTCACATATATACACACACACATAGAGAGAGAGAGAGAGGTAACTGATTAACCATTAAAATTGTTCTTTTATTATATTTAATGATTGGTTAATTACATATTATTTGTGATTAAATGTGTTAAATTCTTTAATTTTCTAGTTTGATACTTTTTCTAGTTGTTTGGTTTATTTTGCAGGTAAATTGGTTGATTTAAAGTAATAATGGATAAGACAAGTAAAACAATCACTAGAGAACGAATCATAATTGATAAGGATTGAAGAGTCAAGATTGAAATAGGAAGACTTGAAGTTATGATAGTAATTTAATCCTTATAAGAGTCCAAGTTGAAAGAAAACTCATTTAGAGTTGGATTAGGAAAGTATCCTAGAATATAAGGATTTGACACATCTTCAGTATTTTTGTCATAACGTTTGACTTTGATATCTGATTTACTTGATTTTTGGGGGTTAGAAAGAAGACTTCAAGGGCTACAAAAGCGTATTTCACAAAATTTTCGTGATTCAACTTTTAAATATGTGAAATTCAAGCTCAAAGTCTGAACAAATTTTGTATCCGCACCCCAAATATTTTATGCACGGGATTTAACCTTACAAGACTTCTTTTTGGAAAAAAGTTCCTTCCAAGCCAACCTTAAATCTTCTACTTGTACTTAGGATTTATTTTATTATAAATAAGGGTTCTCACCTATTAAGAGAGATGATTAGGATTAAGATTTAGATTATTATTTTCTTCCCATATTTTCTTTTATAATTTTAGTTCGTCATGTCTGGCTAAAAGGTTTAGATAGGGCTAGGGGAGGACCTCTCAATGAAGTACTGTATTGTTATTGGCTTTGTGCTTAATGATTTATGATGTTTTGTTAATTAAACTTTTGATTTTTTAGCAAAATTTTTGCTCTGTACAAATCCTTGAGTTGTTGTGCCATGTATATCGATTGCTTGAATTTTCCTACGAGTACATAACTGATTATTTCACGCTTGAGGTAATTATTATTATTTTATAAAATAATATAATTGGTTGATTATTCAGGTTCTTGAATAATCTTTTGATTGTAACTTTATGATTTCGTACTTGATTTGTTACTTGAATTAATCGACATCTGATTATTATCTCAAGTTAAGATTTGAGTCTTTAATCATTATTGTACGGAATTGAGAGGGAGTACCTGATGCTCTAGTATTTTTATTATTGTTTTAATTATTTAAATCAATTTTCTTTGCTCAACAATTTTCTAAACAAATCAGTTGTTTTTAAGTTTGTTTTAGCATTTGTGTGATTGCTTTCTTGTGACAATTCCTTGAGAGTTCAATCTCAGTCTTTTGAGAAATATATTACTTCGCTCAACCTGCGCTTGAGTTTACAATATTAAAGTTGAAGAAAGTTTTTGGCGCTGTTGCCGGCGAATTGCTTGACAAGGAGCCATCATATCTATTGAGGTTTGTTAGATTTGAGATTTTTCACAGATCTGGTAATCTTGTCCTCTATTTTTTTTTATTTTTTACTTGTTTTATTTTTCCTTAGGTTAGATTTTCTTAATTTTTATTTTTATGCTTTTAGATTATTCTAATGAGGTGTCAAATTTTTCCCCTATGGAGGAATGGTGTGAGATTTGTGATGTGTTTGGGCATCCCACTGAGGTGTGCCCTTTAATTCCAACTGCTCGACAATTTTTTAGGGACATGTCAATTGTATTACCCAATTCTTTTCAACCTTACTCTGACCATTGTTCTGAAACTTTTTATCCTGATTTAGGTTGGGGGAATGAACATTATCAATTACCTATATATGCCACATCACCACAAGAGCCTCCCCAATATCCACCTTACCATGACTCACAAGAAAAGAATTTGGAAGACATTCTTTGTGAATTTATGCAAAGCCAACAAGCTTTCAATACCCAAATAAGCCAAGAAATTGAAGAGATAAAAGACATGCTCAATATATTGATACAAGAACGAGAGGTTGAAAATAGTCAATATAGTGAAAGTGATTCTTTTCCTAAACTACAAACTAATGATGAATCTATTAATACTCTTGATAGTGAAGAATTAAGTGACATTATTATTCCACAAGAGGCTAATGAGCCCAAAGATTTTTCATTATCAATGAGTAGTAATGAGATTCAAATATGTAATCTTGGTGAGGGTATGAATGTTAAGTTGAGTGCCATAATTGATAAAGATCTATTTTTTATCTCATTGTTAGATTTGCATAAAAATGTATATATCTCCCTTTTCTTGCATGTTCAAAAGATATATTAGATATATGAGTGGATAATTCGATTAAAGGAGTTACTCCGACACCATATTTTTAAGCTAGTAAAATTGAATGGTCGTATATTCAAATATGACTTTAAACCGGATTGAGTATGACCTTTTATTTTTATTTGTACATAGTAGTTAGATTTTATTTTATTTTTTTGTTTAATTTTAGTTTCCTTTCTGTTTGTTTCAATTTATAGTTTTCTTTGTTTATTGAGTTTTTATTTTTAGGTTTTAGAGTTGTTGTGGCACCAGGTATTCCTATTCCTTTAATCTTTATTTATTATTTTTTATTGAGCATTAAGGTACTTATTTTTACATTGAAGACAATGTTGGATTTATGTTGGGGGGTACGGGTATGTTTTGTGTTGTGAAAATTTGTAAACCCCACACTTTTATCTTTATATATGTATGTAAGTTTATATAGCAAGTTATTAATTCTTTTGAAATATTAATATGGAAAAAATTCGGGAAACGGTAGTTAAAACTTAATTTAGCTTGCAAATATATGAAATCGTTGTAATAAAACTTATACCAACTAGGTTTGATGTACATAAACATGTTGAAGAAGCTTGGGTTGGAATTGGAAAGGTTTGGAATGGATTGGAAATGAAAAAGAGAGGTTTTGTAGAAAAAATAGACAAAACCTTCCGGAAGGTCGATGAAAAACCTTCCGGAAGGTTAAGGTAAAAGATTTAACCAGTAGGCAAAACCTTCCGGAAGGTCTTTGGAAAAGTTGGCCTAATAGGCAAACCTTCCGGAAGGTCGATAACAAACCTTCTGAAAGGTTGATGAAAATGTTTGTCCAGAAGACAAACTTTCTAGAAGGTTAAGGAATATGATTGTCCAGTAGACAAAACCTTTCAGAAGGTCGATGACAACCTTCCGGAAGTTTAATGAAAATGGTTTATCAAATAGGCAAACCTTCCGGAAGGTCGACGAACAACCTTCCAGAAGGTCTTCGAAAAATCTGAAAATTTTAAGTCGTGAATAGCCGACTTTTCTTTCATTATAAATACTTAAGGACAACCTCTTTAGCCCCATTTCAACACTCAAAACCCTAGGAGACCTTAGAGAGGAGTAAAGGAAGAGAAAAACACAAGATCAAAGGGGATTTCAACTTCAAGAAGATCAAAACCTTGTCTTTTCAAGAACATCAAGGTAGGGGATTTTCTTCCATTCTTGTCCATTGATGCTAGGGCTAATATATATGTATTATTTAACTCTAAATCTTATATATTTGCTATGAAATCATCTTTTTTTGGTCTTCTTGCAATTATTATCATGTTTAACACAAGTTAGGGTTGAATATCCATGAAATCTCCTTTCTTGCTTTTAAAAACCTTAGTTTTTGGAGAGTGATGAATTTTCTTCTTAAATTCTTCCTTTATTATTGATTTCGAAACTATAGTACTTTGGGTTGAGTAATAAAATGATGTTGTGATCTCTTGTATTTTTCTTAATTGGTTTTGGAATTGTCACATGATAAATTTGGGAATTNTAGACAAAACCTTTCAGAAGGTCGATGACAACCTTCCGGAAGTTTAATGAAAATGGTTTATCAAATAGGCAAACCTTCCGGAAGGTCGACGAACAACCTTCCAGAAGGTCTTCGAAAAATCTGAAAATTTTAAGTCGTGAATAGCCGACTTTTCTTTCATTATAAATACTTAAGGACAACCTCTTTAGCCCCATTTCAACACTCAAAACCCTAGGAGACCTTAGAGAGGAGTAAAGGAAGAGAAAAACACAAGATCAAAGGGGATTTCAACTTCAAGAAGATCAAAACCTTGTCTTTTCAAGAACATCAAGGTAGGGGATTTTCTTCCATTCTTGTCCATTGATGCTAGGGCTAATATATATGTATTATTTAACTCTAAATCTTATATATTTGCTATGAAATCATCTTTTTTTGGTCTTCTTGCAATTATTATCATGTTTAACACAAGTTAGGGTTGAATATCCATGAAATCTCCTTTCTTGCTTTTAAAAACCTTAGTTTTTGGAGAGTGATGAATTTTCTTCTTAAATTCTTCCTTTATTATTGATTTCGAAACTATAGTACTTTGGGTTGAGTAATAAAATGATGTTGTGATCTCTTGTATTTTTCTTAATTGGTTTTGGAATTGTCACATGATAAATTTGGGAATTTTGAGATATGCTTGTAAATTGAAAAATTGAGTTTGGTATTGTATCTCTCATGAGAGTGGGAGGATTATGGGTGGCCTTTGACGAGATATCGTAGAGTGGGTAGACGTTATTCATACTCCATGTGAGTTTGAACTTTGTCTACCACTCGTAGTGAGGTTAGTGCTTTGATAAGACTAAACCACTATTGCTCACGGGTATCGAGGCAGAGGGTTAGTATACTAATGCCTGGGTTAGATACGTCACTACCATTGGTATGGTATACGTCNATGGGTATTGGGGCGGAGGGTTAGTATATTAATGTCTGGGTTGGATACGTCATTGTCATTGGTAGGGTATACGCCCTTCCTAAAGGTTGGATATCTTTGAGAAAATTTGGGTGTGTGTGTGTGTGGGCTAGACGTTACTCAATGCGTTGATTCATGTGGATGCCTTACATCATGGTTGAGATACATGTATATATTGTTGTGAAATGTTCAAGTTATGAGTTATTTTTTATTCTACCAGAAATAGTTTCTACAAGAATTTTGGGAAGTATGAGATTTCGTAAGAACTTGGGAGAAACGGTTTATGGTAGAATGGATTATTAGTTGTATATTGGTTTCACTTATGCATTAAATTATTACTGTTGCTTAAACTTGAGATTTGTTTAAATGTCCCGGTTTTCTTTTGAAATTCATATATGCTATTTGTGAAAGGTAACCGACCATTTTTATATACTTTTCTAAACCTTGTTCGAGTTTGGGAGGAATGTTGCTACAGAGCTTAGTGCTCACCCCCTTACAAACTATATTTTTCAGATTATGTACTGGAGGAGGATTTGAGAATTGAGGAACCGGCACACTGGGAGATTCCCATAGACGGGCATGTTGATCTCGAGGTAGATGCTTAGAACAACATTATTTTTTATTCTAGACTAGGAAATGTACTTTGGAAAATATGGTGAAGTCTAGAATCTTTTGTAATTCCGCTGCGAGTTTATGTTTAATTCTTTTGGGAACGAGATTGTAAAGATTACCTTTGATGTATGAAATTTCTTTATGGATGAAATATTTAGTTGCTCTTATAATGTGAATGATTTTTAGTTTGTAATGCCATCCAGGGTGGGTTTTGGGGCGTTACAAAATTCCTAGTTTATGTTTTTTTTTAGTTTATTTACTTTGCTAAAAAAATATTAAAAAATTAAAAATAAAAAAAATTGTTGGTTATTAAATATCTAAATAACATCTTTATGCATAATTTGACACCACAATATAGAAATAATTTGCGTAGCTTTAAATTTGCAGTTGTTTAAGCATCACATAGAACTTTAGTCTATATTTTTGTATCTCATATTATGTTCTTATAAAAACTCACAATTTGTGCACTTTAGACTTTACCAGGTTGAATTTATTAGGTATTTTACTTTGAGAACTTGAAACATATAGTGGAGATGCATAAAACCCCTAGTGAGTTTTGATTAAATCTTTCTTGGAGGGTTACTTACATTTACTCAAGAATATTTTTATTCAGCTAATCCCTTTCAATAGTCTCATTATTTTTGTTTTCATCAACACCAATATTATGAATGGTTTCTTGACTTTAAATTATTTGCATGAGAAGTGTGTTATCAAAAACTCTTAAGATATGATTTTAGGCTATCATTGATATTATTTGACCCTAAGCCTTATTCTTTGAATACTGTTATCCCTAGAAGTCATGATTGAGTCTATGAAGCAAAATTTTATTTCTTATGCCAAACATATAATAACCAAGTCAATGAAAAAAATAATAATATCATTTACCGTTGGTTATCCCGAGATTGAGTTTTTTATTGTTTATGTAATTTTGGAGATGTTGAGTGAGAAAATATGATAAAAAAAAAAAAGAGAAGAGTTTTGCATACTTGTGATACTTGCATTAGATGTTTTGCTAAAAAAGTATATACATTCAGTTGTCTTGCTAAAAAAAAAAAGAGAAAAAGTTGAAAAAAAAGAAAGATTATATATCTAGCAAATTAAAAAAAAAGAGAAAAATAGCAAGCATGAGTTGAAAAAAATATGTGCAAGTGTTGTAAATTATGCTTCTAAATGATGGAGAGTGAAAGGTTATGGAAATTTTTTTTTGGTTGTGTAACGTATATGTTCTCTTGGAATAGCTTTTTTAATTCTTGAATATCCTTCGTTTCAAAACCCTATTCCCAAGACCCCATTACAACCTTAAATAAAGTCCTATCTGATCTCAAGAGTGTATTGGTGAATGCATGACTTGTGTAAATAAGGAAAAAAATGGTGATTATTTGTTTATTGTGTGTTGATTTTCTTTCGTGAGATTATGTCAAATCCTTTTCTTTTGGATTATATTTTTTTTAATAGACATGTGAGATATGTTGTTCTCATATATGATATTTGAGGGAATAATCATTATAATCTGAGAAAATCTTTTATGAGTGAATTATCTAGTGAGATTTGACATTGAGACGAATAGTTGATGGTTGTAGAGGCAATTACTAGACAAATTGCTAACTTGGTATAGTTAATTCACACTACATACGATTTTATATGGGAACATGGTAAGTGCATACATTTATATAGCGTAGAGTTCTATATTTTGCTTTGCATGTATTTATAAAAAGGCTTGCACCTCAGAATTTTTATATTGTGGTAGCAATTTGTGTTATAAAATTATTATTCAGACATTTAATCACAGGGTGTTGTTTGTGGGTATCATCTCTGAAAACCTTCACGAGACTATACTCGCCCACTTGGGGGAATCTAGGGTTTAAATGCTTATTGCATATGCTAAATGCAATCGTGAGGCCTACAACAGTGGATTTGTATTTTATTTTATTAGGATATTTTGTTTTTAGTTTTTAGATTTTAGAATTTATGTATTACTAGGGCTAGTAATATTTAAGTTGGGGGGGTGTGATTAACCATTAAAATTGCTATTTTATTAAATTTAATGATTGGTTAATTGCATATTATTTGTGATTAAATGTGTTAAATTCCTTAATTTTCTAGTTTGATACTTTTTCTAATTGTTTGGTTTATTTTACAGGTAAATTGGTTGATTTAAAGTAATAATGGATAAGACAAGTGAAACAATCACTAGAGAAAGAATCATAATTGATAAGGAGTGAAGAGTCAAGATTGAAATAGGAAGACTTGAAGATATGACAGTAATTTAATCCTTATAAGAGTCCAAGTTGGAAGAAAACTCATTTAGAGTTGGATTAGGAAAGTATCCTAAAAGATAAGAATTTGACATGTCTTCAGTATTTTTGTCATAACTTTTGACTCTAATATCCGATTTACTTTAGTTTTGGGGGTTGAAAAGAAGACTGCAAGGGCTACAAAAGTGTATTGCATGAAATTTTCGTGATTCAACCTTTAAATATGCGAAATTCAATCTCAACGTCTGGACATATTTAATACCCACGCCCCAAATATTTTATGGACGGGATTTAACCTTACAAGACTTCTTTTTGGAAAAGAATTCCTTCCAAGATAACCTTATATCTTTTACCTGTATTTAGGATTTATTTTATTATAAATAAGCGTTCTCACCTATTGAGAGAGATGATTAGGATTATGATTTAGATTATTATTTTCTTCCCATATTTTCTTTTATAGTTTTAGTTCGTCATGTCTGGCTAAAAGGTTTAGCTAGGGCTAGGGAAGACCTCTCAATGAAGTATGGTATTGTTATTGACTTTGTGCTTAATGATTTATGATGTTTTGTTAATTGAACTTCTGATTTTTAAGCAAAATTTTTGCTCTGTACAAATCCTTGAGTCGTTGTGCCATGTACCTCGATTGCTTGAATTTTCCTGCGAGTAAATAACTGGTTATTTCACGCTTGAGGTAATTATCATTATTTCATAAAATAATATAATTGGTTGATTATTTAGGTTCCTTAATAATCTTTTGATTGTAACTTTAGGATTTCTTACTTGATTTGTTACTTGAATCAACCAACGTTTGATTCTTATCTCAAGTTAAGATTTGAGCCTTTAATCATTATTGTACGAAATTGAGAGGGAGTATTTGATGCTCTAGTATTTTTATTATTGTTTTAATTATTTAAATCAACTTTCTTTGCTCAACAATTCCCTAAACAAATAAGTTATTTTTAAGTTTGTTTTAATATTTGTGTGATTGCTTTCTTGTTACAATTCCTTGAGGGTTCAACTTCGGTCTTTTGAGAAATATATTACTTCGCTCAACTTGAGCTTAGGTTTAAAATATTAAAGTTGAAGCAATAATCTTTTCTTTAGGTGCAACTGGACAGTCGAAGATAAGGGAAGCTTCAACGTCTAAATCTGGAACTGGAACCTCGGTTGGAGTGAGATGGAACTTCTAGATCTGAGAGAGTCAAGTCTCGAGAGCCTTGAGAAGTGACGAGGCTGAACGTTAACGATGCCTAAGCCTTAAGGATTGATGCTAGAGCTATGACACGATAGAGTGAGGCCTTCATTTCCTCCTGAGCAACGGGTTGTGTTTGTGTAAGTGGAAAAGTGGAGAAAAGAAAATGAAGTTAAGATTATGTTGTTTTTTTTTTTGCTTTTATATACTTGGATAAATGGGTTAAATGGATCTATAATGGGTTAGGAAGGCTTCGTGTTCGAATCATGTCCACCCATTTAAAATATATGGGTTAATCAGGTTAAAATCAAGGACCTGATTTTGACATGAACCCAACATGAGTTCTTTTTCATGTTTAAGCGTGTTGAACCTTTATTTTTCATTGACCCATTTAATTTCATGTCTGATCCTTTAATTTTGTATTCGGTTCATGTCATGTTAATGTGTCAGGTCAACAATTGACACTCTTAACCTCCTTCCACCCAAGAAAGTGAAGAGTGTAGCTTTAAATTCAAAACTTGAAGAAGGAGGTAAATTTAAGTCAACCCATTTAGGAGAAAAGGACAGTGTAGTTTGCACAAAAATTCAAAATTTATTTTAAGGTTAATGGTGTCAAGTCCTCGAGGTCGAAAGAAAATCCAAGTAGACCTAAGTGTACTAGAGAGGGAAAAGAAAGTGGGGGAAAAACTTATCAACACGAGGTTGAGAAGAAAGGATAAGGTCTCTAATGCTATGAACGTCATGGGTTTGAACACGTAGCAGCGGAATGTCCAAGTGAAAAGAGAAATGACATGCCCAAGGATAGGAGGAGACCTTTAAAGGTTAAGGTGAGTGAGAGTGAAAGTGAGTCCATAACAAGTGTTAACTCCTCTTCTCAAAGTGATGAAGAAAACTTCACAACCTTTGTAGGTTCACACGCCTCCCCCCCATGAGAAGAAGAAGTTGAGTCGAGTCCTACCACGGAGGCAGACGACTTAGAAGTTGAAATCTTTACAAGTGAGGATGAGATCGAAAGTGGTGAAGACCTCTAAGATGCTTATAAGCAATTGTATGAGGAGTTCTAAAACAAAATGAGAAGTTGCTTTCATTCAGCACGAGGCTCAAAATGAGTGAAGAAGAGAAGAAAGTAGTTCATGTGAATTAGTGAAATCCAAGACTCATATTGTTGGGCTTGAGGAGGAGAAGAAGTCTTTCTATGACAAGGTGAGCTTCCTTAAGAGAGAGCATAAAGGACTTTTAAAGTCTAGGAAGGTTTTGAGTTTAAACTTGTCAAACTTGATAGAGACCTTCACGAATCACAAGAGCTCTCGAAAGGAATTCCCCAAAGCATGGAAAAACTTGACAAAATGTTGGTTAGAGGGAAGAATGTGGGTGACAAGAGAGTATTAGGATATACAAATGAGAACACCACCCCCACTACATTCTAGATCGTATTTGTGATGGGTAATCCCAACTCATCACCCCTATAAGTAAGCACAAATCCTAAAAAGACTAGGAATGATAAGGGTAAGCTTGAAAGAAGCCAGTTAAAAAGGAAACCCCAACCAAATCATTTGTTTGCTTAACTTGTGGAGAACATGATCACTATAGTGCATATTGCAGTCATGGTAGGAAAGTCTTGGATAAAAAAATCATGCATTTAGCCAACCAATCTAGAGCATTGAATCACCAACTTTTGAATCTTTCTAAACTTTTGGGGAGTAGTAGTGATTCTAAGCATATGAATGCATCATCTTCAAGTGAACCACATGCTAGAATGCACAAAGCCCTTTCTACTCCCAAGGTCAAGGTTGATCTACACAATTTTAGGGAGAAAATAGTTATTTCTCTTCCCATTCTCTGACCTAACTCGAGTTTTAGGAAGGGAATATAAGTTTGGGTGATTAGGGAGGACCTTGAGATACTCTCTAGCTCAACCAAGTTGGAGGTCCCGAGTACTTCTAGTAAGGTCATAGCTCCTAATAAGTAGGAGAACTGAGAGTATGGATCTAGAGTTGAGAGTATGGACCTAGATGATCATTAATACATTACATAAAATACCATAGGGTCATACATTATATATATTTTATTTATTTATTTTGGTTTGGTCTTCTATATGTAAAAGTCAAAAACAATAGAAATTTGAAAAACCCAAAAAGAAAAAAGATTGGAAAATCCAAAAATAGTTTTGATAGCAAGACATTCATTTTTAGGATTTATGGTAATTGTTTTATTTGTTCTTTTCTTTGTTTATTGCATGTTTCTATATATTTTTCTTTGTATTTGTTTATTTTAAAAATACAAAAATATTAGAAAATAAAAAGTAAGAAGATTTTCCTTTGTTTATTTTTTCTTGTTATTGATCATGGTAATTCATACTTTGGTTTGCATTATAATGATTCCATACTTAAATCAAAGTTGAAATTTGCATTGTTATGAATCATACTAGAGGACAGAGAACTTAGTGACATAAATCTTATTGCATGATTCATTAGCTAAAGTCTCTTTCATCCTAACTTACTTGGATAGTGTTTAGCCTTGAAAAATTTAAAACCAAGTAAATGCCAACCATTCACCTTCATACTTAGAAGTCTTATTAGTTTGAACTATTAATGATCTTAAATGACTGTAAGTGTTGGTGATAGGTGAACACATAACTAAATGTTAGTTAAACCCCAACCCCTTAAAAGATGTTGAAGGCCAGTTGTGTGAAAAGAGCCCAATGTGGCCAATCATTAAAAGGTGAAACATAAATAAATAAATAATAATAATCATGATTATAAGCATATTGTTAAATTTTGGAATTCACAATCATGTTAATTGACGCCAGTGAGAAGAAGGGATAAAAGAAAGGGGGAGTTGTCTAAAAAGAAAAATCATTAGGACACTTACTAATTGGTCATGTTTTCACCTAGATGATCCATCAAGATTTCATGTTAATCTTACTAATGATTTGAACTAAGAGGAATCTTAATTATGTTGGAGTTAAAGTTCACACACATTGCACTTGAATTAGTCCAAGTTGAACAAAATTAGAACATGTATGAGTAAAATTGAACAAAGTGAGGAAATTTTGCTCTAGGATGCATGAAATTGAATTCTATATTTCTTGAATATGCCTTGGAGTAATGTAATAAGATGATGAAATTTGGTTGGAGCTATTATTGTGAGACTCGAGATTGCATAACATTGCATTTCATTAATATGGTGGGTCAAAGTGTAATTTGTTAATATTTGTGTGGAGTTAGAATTGAGAAAACCTTGAATAGTTAGATATGTTTCTAACTAAAGAACTTTATTGTTGAATTTCAATGAGATAGAGAGTATGGATGGGATAAAGTGTTGGGACATTTGGGTGTAAATCACTAAGTGATTTAAATTGTGGGCTGTTTGTGTGAGTAATGGAAACAAAAGGGGATTTTAGTGTGACCAAGGGGTTGACGAGTCATTAAAAAAGACGTGTTTCTTAGCTGTCCTTTTCGACGTTAGATATATATATATATATATATATATATATATATATATCTGTGTGTGTGTGTGTGTGTGGGTCTTGAGAGAAAGAGAGAAGAAGAAAACGTTATGAGAAAGAGGGTGAGAGAGAGAAAGAGAGAAGGTCAAGAAAATTCAGAAGAATGTTTGGAAGTAACTTATTTTGGTAAGTAATGTCTGGGAAATTCATGTGTTTTACTTTTAAAAGCATGGGTTAGGTTTTGGGTTGTAAATTACGATTGTAAGGGATGGTTTGGGTTTAAGTTGTAATTTTGATATGGGTATGTTATTAGTATGGATTTCCATAGGCAAACATGATTATAATTGATGGTTGGTGTTGGGAATTTTGGGGTTGAAGAGAAGGAAGAAGATGAATATAGGGTTCTATCAAACTTTTATTGGAAGAAAGAGAAAACTTACTGGTAGGACAATGTTCTGTGAGGTATTCTACTGGTAGGAAATGAAGATCTACCGGTAGGATGCAACTTTGACAGACTTTTGCAGGTAGACAGAGGTGACCTACTGGAAGAACAATCTTTTGTGAGATGTTCTACCCGTAGGGCTTCTATTGACCTACCAGTAGGAACATGAATTATCACCATTTTGCCGTATTATAGGTGATTCAATGTCCACACAACCTCAAACCATCTTTATGCATTTTAATGGGTTTGAATCAATTGTAAATGGTTTTATTTATCTATTAACACGTCATTAAACTTAGGGGTTTGATAAATAATAGTAAATGAAAGGGGTGTTAAGAAAGTATTGGCCTAAGCTTGATTAATCACTCATGCATGTGTACCGTAATGTCACATATTTTTAAATGATATTTATGAAACATATGGTGTTGTGTGTTAGGTGAAAAGATGATGACGCCAATGTCGAATTCACCTAAGACTACATAAAAAGATTGAGTCCGGGTTGGAATTTAACCCGAGGAGAGTGTGCTTTTTCATGTGGCAGACAATAATTAAAATATGACTATGTTATTGTGTTTGAGCATGAAGATTATTGATCTTTAAATGATTCATGGCTCTAAAATAGTGCATTTAATCGCTAAGATTGATACCAATTATTGGTGTCGAATATGTGGTGAGTTATTGATTGACAATGATTATGTGAAGGCTTAAAGCCTTATTAATGTGCAAAAAAGCCTAATGGCTAATATAGCTCATGAAGGGCAATTGTTTGGCCTTAGTGCCGTTATTGAGTCTTAGTGGCGAATTGTGCCTAGATGGCAGATATAACCTAAATGACTAAGTTGTGGCCTTAGTGGTGAATAAATATGAATATGTGAAAGTAATGTGTGTGATGGTTTGTAAATGTTATCTGTTGAAACTTATAAGTTAAAATGCAAAGTGCTTGAAGTATGTTTTCGTTTTTATTTGTAAAATGAAAATGTACATTCATTGAGTGTGTTGTGCTCACCCCCATTGTTTGTGTTTTTCAGGGAACTAGGAGAAGAATGAAGTCCATTGCTGAGTCCTAGAGAGTTGAAAAATCTAAAGTTGCGATATGATGTCAAATTCTGTAAATGTTTGGACATGTAAATTTATATTATTATCAGATGTCGAGTTAAGTATGTTGATTAGGGGTTGAGCAAGGTTTTATTGTAAATGTATGAGTTTAACTTTGTGTAAATGGCATATGTGAGTATATGTGAGTATGTCGGTTATTGTCTGTGCTATGGAATATTTAACATCTTGCGCAGGGTGACAGATTGTTGATCGGTAAACGGGGGTCACTTTCCAGGAATATACTTTATGTGTTCTATATCTGGGGTAGGGTGTGGCAAATTGGTATCAAAGTCTAGGTTAATAAATTTTTGTACACACGTGAGTCTAGGTAAGCAGTGGATGATCTTGGGTGTTTAGATGAGTCAAATTTGCATATGTTAACTTTATATATTGTACATACATGCTTAGGTATGTTTGTTGCTGTGACGCCCCTAAAACAAGGGGTCCTTTGTCAATCCGTTGATCACCCATCAAACCATGGAAGTACTCGTGAATGCCGCATAACCTGACACCACGACATGACAGCCCCTTCATCGGGATCATAAACAACACAGAGTTTGGGTAGAGTCTCTCTTGTATCGGGCACTCCCCAATGCATATCTTGTGTACATTTCAATCACTCGACCATTCCAAGGTCCAATATACATCAATTTATCCTTATTATTCCATTTACATTCTTTGAACAAAAGGACTCAAGGCCTGGAGGTGTGACAAAACTATTTTAAATTTTTGAAAATTGAATAGAACCTACCGGCAGGTAATCAATGTTTTACTGGTAAAAGAGTCCAATTTGCCCCCAATTCAATCCCTTTTCAATTTCAACTCATCCAAACTCACATAGCATCCACCCAAACTCTTATAACATCAAATTTTACACAAAATATAGTTCATATGAGTTTGTTTTACAATCCTTTATATAATATTACATGTCCAAAAACTAATTACACACTTAGTTTTAAAAAAATGTAATTTAAAGCCACAACTCGGCTTTCTTCATCAATGAGAGCCCAAGTGAGGGCCATCCACCGGCGCTTGTCTCACACCTGAAATGTTGTCCCCATAAAGGGTGAGTCACGCTCAATAGGGTATCTCCTAAAGAGACTACTCCCCAACCTAGATGCATATGAAATGCTCACATGCAATTCAACAATTAAATAAGCATTCATCCAAGAACATGCAACCTCAAGAATGAATGTCATTATGCCATGCCATGTTATGAGGTGAGACTCACACAAACAATGTAACCTGAGCCTTCACCGGCTCCCATAGCACATGCAATGCCATGCACATGAATCCAGACATTCCAAGCCCCCGACATTTATGTTACACATCCAATGACTATTTATAAATCCCAGGTCTTTTTTGGGGTGGGTATTTATGGATTTCCTCCAATGGGAACCCAATCGACACAGTATTTATGGACTTTCACCAACGGCTCCGTATACGCTGACACATTTTATGGACTCAATACCAACAAAGTGCATATCCAAATCACTGAGCGTTGCATCCGAGGGACAATCTAGCCCTTCTTGCTAACCTCGACCCTATTATCAATGCAAACCCGTGCGACTTGATCGAACCTTGGTCCAAATTTTTCGTGCCCACACATCATCCACCAAGAATGATGTTAGATCAAAACCATGCACGTACCCACACCCATGTAACATGCCCACGAATGCAATATTTTCCGTGCTTATGCAATGTGATGCACAATTTCAATTCTAATATCAAGTTCATCATATCATGAGAATAGCATGACATACACCATTTTCATAGTGTTAATTATATCATGGGCATATAATTACATTCTACAATTTTCACCAAGCATGTTATAACATTTTCAATGAAACTAACATGCTAAATTAACATAGACATTTTATCAAACACCTTCAAAGCATAAATGTAAACACATAGCATGCCTAATTAAGATATTTGTCATGAAATTACCAAAACAAGCAATTTCACCCAAAACCCAATTCATGCAAAAATTGGTTTTGCATATTTCTATACCATTTCCATACTCTAGTTACACTAGAAATACCTTTAAACAAAGAGATTTCATCCCAAGTCATGCTACCCATTTCATATGAAATCCTAGATTGAAAATAAACCCAGCTAAGAGAAGAACCCTACCTCTTGAAATGTGATACAAGTGATAGAACTCCAAGAAGACCCAAATGAAGACCCAAGCCTTGATTTCGAAAAATCCCATCTTTGAGACTTCATCAAAATCCCCAATTTTTGGTATGGAGACGTAGGTCTCATCGAGTAGATGAACTTTAGTTCTTGGCCTGAAGGATTCCGACCAAAGGTTGACCCTAGATCGCAAGAAGAAGAATAAGAAACCCTTGACTTTATCTCTTTTCCCACTCTCTCTAACGAAATTTAGCAACCAATTTGGGGGAAAATATTTTGATTTTCCCCCTTTTTATACCCCCTTGGATGCTTGGCCCACAACGCGCCACACGTCCCATTTTTTCCTAATCCGATTTTGTCCCGAATCAATTTAATCTCGTCCCATTTTAAGTTCAACATATTTTACTTGAACTAAATTTAAATTATTTTTCATATTTCGCAATTAATTCCCGATCACATTTATTTTGGTCACACGACACCCGATTGCCTTGTAAAACACAAAAAATCCCGTTTGCCTCGTAATTCAATGAAAATTGATTGGGTAATTAGATTTTATGAGACGAATCTAACAGTGAGATTCATTTCGTCATTCGAGTTCTAGAAAAATTTGAGTTTTTAATCCGTAGTGTAATGTCTAATTACCGTTTTAACCATTTTCATAAAAATTCAAAATTTTTCGATTTTACATTCTCTCCTCCTTAAAAGAAAGTTCATCCCCGAAATTTACACACATGCATACATAACCACATGCATATGCATCAAGTCATATAAAATTTATAACCACAAGAATGTACCTCCGTCCTCTAACATGAACGAATAACTGGCACGTATAGTGTCCTCATGCTCCCTTGTCACCTCCTCCACACCACGGTGCTGCCATAGCACCTTCACCAGCCTCACGGTCTTGCCCTACAAAATCTACTCTTGGCTATCCATGATACACACCAGTCCCTCCTCAAAGGTCCCATCTGCATCAACAACCAGCTCACCCCAATCTACCATGTGTGTCGGATCTGGAGTGTACTTACGGAGCATGGAGAGATGAAACACCACGTGAACACCCGATAAATTTGGCTATAATGTCAACCAGTAAGCAATTGTTCTAGCCTTCTTGAGTACCTCGAAGGGCCCAATATACCTCGATGATAGCTTTCCCCGCTTCCTAAACCTGACCACTCCTCTCATGGGCATCACCTTCAATAAGATGTGATATTTGACCTTGAACTCCAGAGTTCATCGCTGTCTGTCAACGTAGCTCTTCTGTTAGCTCTGAACTGTGAGAAGATGTTTCCATACAAAGTGCACCTTTTTTCAGGTGTCTCTAATCAAATTAAAACTCATGGAGGGGTCTCTCTCCAACCTGTGCCTTACAAACTGGAGAACGACACGATCTCCCACAAAGTGCCTCATAGGGTGTCATCTGTATGCTTGTTTGGTAACTATTGTTGTAAGCGAACTCTACTAAGAGTAAGTGCTCTTCCCAGCTACCCTTGAGATCAAGGACGCATGCCCGTAGCATGTCCTCTAAAGTATGGATGGTCTTCTCTGACTGACCATCCATCTGCGGATAAAAAGTTGTGCTCATCATCAACCGTGTCCCAATGGCCCGTTGAAAACTCTCCCAAAAATGGGCCGTGAACCTAGGACCCCAATATGATATTATAGATACGGGCACCCCATGTAACCGGACTATCTCCTGTATGTATAGCCTGTAGAATTCCTCCAGTGTGAAGGTCATCTGCATTACCGAAAAGTGTGTTGACTTTGTAAGTTGGTCCACTATCACCCACACCGCGTCATGTGCCTGCGATGTCCATGGCAAATGGGTAACAAAATCTATTGTGATGTGCTCTCACTTCCACTCAGCCACATCCAAGGGCTAGAGCAATCCTGCTGGTCTTTGGTGCTCAGCCATGACCTGCTAACACGTGAGTGACTTGATCCGAAATGTGTACACCCAAGTACAGGTGGTCAAGTTGTAGTAATAATCTGGTTAAGTTCAGAGTGGAATCTAGAGGGAACTATGATTGGTGTTTTGAAGTAAGCAATAATAGAGACCAAGTAACTGGAAATTTTGAGATTTTGAAGTGGTGGGTTTCTTGAATAGAATAGAATATTCTTTTCAAGAGTTTTCTAGACAAAATATAAGATTCTCAAAATGTAACAGCCACCCTTTAGCCTGAGGATCAGGACATGTAATAGACTATCCAATTTATTATGTTTGTGCTTTATAACTCAATTAACTACTATGTCAACAACAAGTTAATCGAAAGATAAAGATGAATTGTGAGAATTAAGCACATGATTCTGATACTTTTCTAGAAGTTTACAAGAATTGTCTGTGCCGAGACTTAACCCGTCTACAAACAAGTAAGTGTTTGTACAAAGCATCCAACCATGGCATTAATGGTCCATTCTTTGAATAAAACACAATAATGGTGGAGATTAAAAGGTTGTTATGAAGAGCTAGCCGGGGTGTTTGCCTTAAACCAACAGGTCTTTCTATGCAAGAGTCATCTGTATCATAGAGGAAGCCCTTGGTTATATAAAGTACCTCAACTTTACNGTGCTTGCCTTGAACCAACGGGTCTTTCTATGCAGGAGTCATCCGTATCATAGAGGGAGCCCTTGGTTATACAAAGTACCTCAACTTTGCTAGATGCATTCAATCATCCAATGAACAGGTGGAATATAAAGCATTAAAGCATGAATGAGTTCCACAAACATAGCTTTGGATAATCTTTACATATTCATCACCTTTTACTAAAGAGTGAATGACGAACTACTCACTTTTCATGGCCTTGGAAAAGCAAGAAAAGTGAATGCTACTCATCCCTCTAAGTAGAGTAACTACTAAGTAAAGCAAACTAAACAAAGAGCTTATCTTCAATGAAGAATAAGTGAATCACTTTCCACTCTTCACGGCTTTGGTAAAGCTCTAGAAAAGTGGAAGAGTTTCACTCTTCTAAGAAGGAAGGATGCTCAAGCAATGGAAGTGAAATACATGAACAATAAATAAAAGTAGAAGAAAACTAGTTACTTTTTGGAGGGTTTTCACCACAACCAAAAGATGAACTATCTCTCTTGATACTTTGTAAATAAAAGCAAGTACAACTACAAGGGGAGTCTAAGCCTCCATCATGGTTGATATATATGCAAAATGAAAACATAAACATGAAATGTTCAAGAACTAGATTACTAAACACTCTCTTACTTTACAAGAAAAAGGATTGCTCCCCCTTTTCTCTACAAGTGGAAGAATGCCTTTTAAGCTCCCAACATGGGAGTATTTATAGGCAAGGAAGGGGAGGAGGGGTGAAGGAATAGTGTTTGCCGCCCAAGTCCAAGTGACAAGCCAACAACTTTGCAGCCAGTTAGTGGGGGACATTCGAACGTGATCTGGCGTTCAAACGTTAAGTCTGTCTTTTCTTTAAGGACGTTTGAACATGAGATGCCGTTCGAATGTTGTCTGTGTCTTTGCTTTGAGGGCATTCGAATGCCAGATGGGGTCTGATTCCTTCCACTCAAGTGGCCTGTGGTCTCTATGATGGTCACTTTCATACGTCTTGAACAACTTTGACCTTACACTCAGCAACTTGGTCCTCAGTCACTCAAGACAATGTTCGAACATGGAGTGGCGTTCGAATGTTGTACTTAAGTACTTATGTTCTGTGGTTCTTCTTTCTTTATTGTAACATGCCAAGTTCTAGTGGTGTAGTCTTCTCAGGATTCCAGAGGACGTTCGAACGTGAATTGGCGTTCGAACGTGGTACTTAAGTACCTCAATATTTTCTCTTTGTTGACTGCAACACGCCATGTCTCAACAGCTGGTCTTGACAGGATTTTAGAGGATGTTCGAACGTGGGTTGACGTTTGAACGTTCTTGCTTTGTTCCAACCTTTTGTAATTTTGTTCCCTATTATGTTGGTGTTACATTCAAGTGTGATTTTTGTTGTTCTTGAGCCTTTGTTCACTTTAAGACCTAAAATGTCATTACTTAAACTCCATTAAAGTACAATTAGTCCAAAAAGGCATAGTAAAAAAATGTTAACTTTATGCACGAATCACACCCCCCAACCTAAATATTGCTAGTCTCTAGTAATACAATAACAATGAAAGGTAAATCTATTCCTAATGCCATTTTTGTAGGTCATCCGATTGCATTTAGCTTATGCAACAAGCCGTTGAACCACTAGGTTTACCCTAGTGGACGAGTGTTGTCTCATGTGGGTTTTCAGTGAAGTTACCCACAAACTTCAGTCGAACAAGTGTGTATATGAGATTGCTGACTAAAAAAATGAATAAGCATTATGATCGTTGAGACACTCGACCCTCAATCGTGACTTTTCCCTGCATTTCTTTTCCATTGGTACTCATTCTATCCAAAAATTAGCACCTGTCGCATCAGCACTTAAAATTCCTTAAGTAGTAGGATGGTCATATTGGAAACAAGAATTGGTATATAACAATCATTCCCCTTTTTCCACCTTCCATGGATAACTTTGATTACAAAAATCTCTCTAGAAATGCTCTCAGGAAAACAAATCACTCCGATTATAATGACATATCTCTCAAAGGTTATGTGATCAGAAGATGGCCAATCGAAAAAAATCACATGCACAATTAGTATAAGAGTGAAGTTTTGACGAAATCAGACTTTCCTTTGGCATAATCTCATGGAAGAATATTGATGCAAATAATGAAATACTAGTCAACATACCCCACTCATAGTAGATGACGTACATATGCAACACACTTGAGATCACCTAGGGTTTTTTGTAGGTTGTACTGGGGCCAAATGTTAGTGGCTAATGAAATGACGTCAATGGTGATCAAACACTATCTTTTATGCAGTGTTGCA
Source organism: Ilex paraguariensis (assembly GCA_963454935.2). Taxonomy (NCBI): domain Eukaryota; kingdom Viridiplantae; phylum Streptophyta; class Magnoliopsida; order Aquifoliales; family Aquifoliaceae; genus Ilex; species Ilex paraguariensis. Next base: position 205,475 of record CAUOFW020004225.1, read on the forward strand.
CACCTCTTTCTAGCTTTCTCGATATTTTGCCTGGGAATGAGATTTCTTTCTTTCATTTTTCCCATTTTTCACTTTCTTGGCAATTCCCTGTCTCATAGTGTCTTTTCTCTTTTGGCTGTTTCCACCGATTTTCCTTTTATTGAACAGTAAGCACCATTGTCTTTGCTATTTTTCTTGCCTTTTTGTATCATATTGATTTTCAAGAGGGTGCAAGAAGTTAGATAGCAAGGTATGGTAAATCCATGCTTTTGTGGCTTGGTCATTGCACGGGTTTTTTTGAAAAAGAGTNTTCTTGCCTTGCTGTATCATATTGATTTGCAAGAGGGTGCAAGAAGTTAGATAGCAAGGTATGGTAAATCCATGCTTTTGTGGCTTGGTAATTACACGGGGTTTTTTTGAAAAAGAGTTCATTCATTAAAGGCTCAAGCATGGCTGACTAGGGATATATTTTTGTAAAAGAATTAGCTAAGGCTCAAAGTTGATTCAAAGATGGTCTAAGATCCTTTCTCAAGTGTGTGCATGTGTACGTGTATGCAGAGTTGCTTGTGGTTTATGAAAGTAGATCACTTTAGTTGCGTCAATCAAAGCAAGGTTAATGAGATTATTGAAAAAGATCGGAAGTGAAAGAGCTTACCTTGAATAATTGTGGATATCCTCTCTAAAAGCATCGTAAAGCTCAAGACTTACCATGGTTTTTCTTTGTCATCTCCACTGGTTATGTCGGGCATCTCAAGGAATGTTGGTTATATAACGATTCTATTTTTGAGTCTGATCATCTTGTACCTTGAGAATAACAACTACTAATGTACATTCGAGAATTTAAGCATAGAGATAATACCAATTTTCCAAGTAATGTGGTTTCAAGTTTTGGTTGCAAAGTTGAAGTGTCAAACCGATCATATGCTTTAGTCATTTTAACAAGCAACCTTTGAATGCACATTTGTTCCATCATTCATTAACAAAAAATGATATAATTTTAGATCTACACATGCATTTAAATAGATAAAAGGGATAAACTGAATCATTCATTTCATAAACTATGATCATTTACATCCATATTAACATTGAAGATTCAATTCCATCAACCAAAAATGACAAAACACAAAATTTTCAACAAACATTTATTAAACATCTATCCATCACCAAGAACAGCAATAAACATCCACAACATCTAAAAACATCCCCAAGAACAGAAATAAACATCAAACACAATTCAACTCTCCATCATCAAGGACAAAAATAAATATCTCAATCTCTCTCTCCTCCGTATCTACCATCTCCACAAACTCCACTAGCTCCACCAGCTTCACCAGCTCCACTCCTTAAAAGCCGCAAGATCTCATCCTACTTAGCTTCAATGCTAAGCATGATGTCCCATAAAGAACACCGGGTGGTCATGCTGGGTCCTGCCTCTTGCTCTCTCTCCATCTCCATCTCTCTCTCTTCTTCAGCATCCAACTCCTCCTGCACCTCATCGATTCCTTGAGGAGGGGGCATCTCTTGCCTAGCCACCAGGGTGCCACTATGCCATAGGCTTCTCTTGAACAACCCTTTGTTTAGCGGGCCCATTGGCTTTTGAATTTCCATTTTCGGCCTTACCCTTACCCCATTGTTAGTGCATATCTTAGTCACCAAAGTGCCAAAAGGGAGTGCACTCCTTTTTGCATCACACCCCTTCTTCATTTCACTTAGGATCAATGAAGGGAGGTCGATGCTATGCCCTCTCCCTAGTGTATAAAGCAAGCGACCCATTTTAGGCAAAATCTAATTTTTTTGTCCTATAGGGGCTATGTCGGACACCGCAATTAAATTTAGCATTTTGTACTTATTGGTGAGCTCTCCTTGTTTCAAAAATTTCCTCCCTCCCCATAAAAAATCAATCAGCCCTGTCAATTCCTTTCCCACCACATTCAATGCCACATTCTTCTTTGGCGGGTATGTTGGGTTTTGTACCCAAGACATCTCTTTCCTTACCTCCAAAATATACATCTCATCTACATCAATGTGGGTGCCCCTCACGTCTGTCCGAATGGCACCGTTGATGATCTCGGCGATGGAGTAGAACTCCCTCACCAAGTCAACAACGGTGTCCTCGCCATTCCTCAAGTACCACACCCACTACCTTTTCTCCATTTCCTCCAACAAACCCAACTCAGTAAAATCAGTGATTACAATATCTCGTTCACAAACCACAGCGTGGTTTTGAAAAGATTTTTCACACCTCTCAGCTTTAAGAGCACTGTGAAATCTGGTTCGATCATACCTCTTCTTTCTTTGCTTCCCTTCTCTTTCTTCAATGACCTTTTCTACAAAGTTGGGTTCTTGGTTTACTGGTGGAGTGCATCTAGTAGGAAGTTTAACCCTAGGCATAGTGTGTTTCTCGGTTGGGCTTGAGAAGGTGAGGAAAGTCTTGGTTATTTGGTGAAAATTGGGGCTTTTTGATGTGGAAAAGCTTTTGGGTGGTTGATTTGTGGTGGAAATGAGGAATGAGTGGAGTATTCAGGGCTGGGGAGTGAAAAGGGGTCCTAGGGTTTGGAGGATTTTGGAGTTCTTTGGGAATTTTGAACTGAGGAAGATGATCTAGGTATTTATAGTCTGAGGAGGAACATTCAAATGTGGTTTATGTTCGAATGTAGTATGAAGGATTTTAAAATATTGTTCGAACGTGAATGACGTTCGAACATGGTGAGCTCCTAGTACTTTTGAGTTCAGTCAGAGACCACAGTACTGTAAGCTCCTGTCGTTCGAACGTGCTATTGGCGTTTGAACAAACTGAGCTCATAGTACTTTTTGTTTCCATCAGAGACTTCATCAGAGGCTGAGTACTATAAGCAAGTGACGTTCGAACGTCACTTGGCGTTCGAACGTGGAATCAAAACTCAAAAAAAGTTTAAAATTTTTTTGCACTATATTATGCATAATAAAAGAGGGCAAAACATTCAAGTTTGAACAAAAAATTCATGGCGTCTCAGGACAAATCCCTACCCATGCTCAAGGTTAGTATTTTGGGACATTCCTTACTCGGCCTATGTTTTCATTTCAGTCAAAAAGTTTGTACAAAACACAAAGAATNCTCAAGGTTGGTATTTTGGGACATTCCTTACTCGGCCCATGTTTTCATTTCAGTTAAAAGAGTTTGTACAAAACACAAAGAATTTTTACACTTTTTGTACAAAAATTCAGACCCTTGGCTTTCATCCCAACTATTCTAATCTGATTCTTCATCTGTCTCTGTGCCATTTGAACAACCAGTAACTCTCCCAATTTCCTGTCTCACAAACCGGTTAAGCAAAGTACCAGAATAGGATGGTGTGTCAGGATAATCCTTACTCTGCCCATTCACTATCTAGTCTAATCGATCGAGTGCACGACCGAAAATTGGTTCAGAACACTAATTATATCTCTTCTCGTGAAAGTATCTACCACACTGTTTACAGGCACCAATTCTTTTGGCATGACGACGTTTAGCATAGGTGCTTCGGCCGCACAGGGGTTTCACTTGTTGTTCTCAGATCTCATTCTTTCTTACCAATCTTGCTTTTCTCATGATAATAGTGTGCACATCAGAAGGAAAAGTGTGTAGGACTCCCAGACTAAACCAAAAAAGTTTAACATCCATGCTTTCTATACTTTTAAGACTCACTATTTGGTTCTTTAACGTCTTCCAGTCACAAAGACGATCAAAGATGACCCATAAACATAACCATCAAAATGCAAAACATGGTATTCAAAATACGGTACATAATCTGATCAAGAACAACAACAACAACATAAATTTAAAAATTTTCTACGGGCACATATGAACTGTAGTTTCTCTCCCCCCCAACCTAAACTAAACATTGTCCCCAATGTTTCAATTTTACCGATATGGTGAGCCTTGGAGATGAGGTTGAACGGTGGAGATCTTTGTTCATTAGCCAAAACCTACAAGTAAAATACATGAATCAAACATCTCGTTGCCGATCTGGGTTAGGATAAAAACCCTTGATTCTAAGTACATAAAGAAGAAGCATAGTCATGTACAAATAGAGTAAACACACGCAGATCATGAGATAAATGACTGGGTCTTCAGGTAATATGGTCATTAGGTTGTTGGAGTGGAGTCGCGTTTTACAGAAGGACACGAACAACGAAGAAGAAGAAGAAAAAAAAAGAAAGGAGAAATGGATAGAAGTGCGTGGAAAGAGAGGAAGAGGGGGTGGGGGCCTTACAAAGGCGGTGGTGTGGTTCGGGTTAGACCGGGTTTTCCCTGACCTGGCCCTTTTTTGTGTCGACAGGCGCTTTTCTTGATGCGATGATCTGGATCTATTAAAAGAATGGTCTCCACATTTTTGACAAAGTTTTCCACAAAGGGTTTCAATCGCTGACCATTGACGGTAAAGATATTACCGTTCGATGGGTTCTCGACTTCCATTGTCCCATGTTCAAACACTTGTCTGACAATGTATGGTCCAGTCCATCTTGATTTTAACTTACCAGGAAAAAGGCGCAGTCTCGAATTGAAAAGCAGAACTTTTTGATCAGTTTCAAAAGACTTTTGCACTATGTTCTTGTCATGAAAAATTTTCATCCTGGATTTTGCAATCTTGGCATTTTCATATGCTTCATTTCTCAATTCCTCCAATTCGTTAATCTGAAGTTTTCTTGCTAGTCCGACTTTGTCCATGTCAAAGTTCATTGCCTTAATAGCCAGTATGCTCTATGTTCCAATTCCACATGTAGGTGACAAGGTTTTTCATAGACTAATCGATAAGGAGACATACCCAAAATTGTTTTAAAAGTAGTACGATATGCCTAGAGTGCATTAGTTAGTCTTGACGACCAATCTTTGCGGTCTGAATTTAACATTTTTTCTAAAATTAATTTGATCTCTGCAATTTTGTGAAAAATCAAGTATTTTTTCATCAGATTCCAAGAAGGTCGATTACAAAAATGAGCACCTCCATCACTTATGATGGATTTTGGGATTCCAAATCGAGATAAAATATTTTCTTTTAAAAAGTTGATCACCATTTGATGATCATTATTCCAACATGGAATTGCCTCAAGCNTGAAAGGCTTGAATGCAATATTCAATGTCGTGACACCAAATGAATTTCGAAGAATCGTAAATTGCAAGACCTCCAAAGAGGTATGGAATATGCTTGTGGTCTCTAACGAGGGAACTACAATGGTCAAGATGTCCCGTCTCTAAAGGTACACCTCTTAGTTCAAGACTTTGAAGATGCAAGAGGAAGAAACATTTAACGATTCTTATGCTAAACTGTNCAATTATTAGAATGGGGTTTAGAGGCATCATGTTTCTTCTTGAAATATTTCCCAACATTTGACATCTACCGCAAGTTAAACAAAAAGAATGGACATTTTTGAAAAGTGTGGGCAGTAAAATCCGCACTACAGGATTTTCGCAGTGGTTTTCTGGATGAAAAATGGCCACCACATGCTTTAGAATAACAAAATGCTATTACCNACTCTTCCTTTGCATTAGGTACTAAAATTGATGATCACGCATTAAGTGAAAAATCTTGAGATCTTTATCGGAGAGATGTCATGCTAAGGTGACCTCGTTAGTGATGAGTTTCAATATGGCTTCAGCGTAGGTCAAGGACCTAGTTGGGTCAATTTTGACTTTTGAGATGAACTTTCTTTAGCATGTCGGGTCATTTCGTGTTGCGTTCATTTTGGGTTTGTGTCAAAACTCTCAAACATGAATACAACATGTTTAATTAATCATGTCAAGTTGTGTAAACACTAACCTATCCTAAGCATTAAACAAGTTACCCAAACCTGACTTATTTAACACAATTAATATATGGGTCATTTTCGGGTTAACACACAACACGACATTTTTGGGTTAACCAGNCAGTTGTTCATCGGGGAATTTTTCATTGATTGGTAGTCCATCCTCGTGAAATTCATTAGTTAACCTGGATAGATGGTCTGCCATCACATTCTCAACACCATTTTTGTCTTTAATAATTAGATCAAACTCTTGAAGTAAGAGTATCCATCTTAAGAGCCTAGGCTTAACATCCTTCTTTGTGAGCAAAAATTTTAATGCTACATGGTCAGTGAACACTATAACAGAAGAACCAACAAGATAAGGATGAAATTTTTCCAAAGCATAAACTACTAGAAGCAATTCTTTTTCAGTTGTTGAATAATTCATTTGAACATCATTCAAAGTTTTACTTGCATAGTAAATGACATGTGGTTTCTTATTTTTTCTTTATCCCAATACAACACCTACAACATAATCACTTGCATCACACATTAGTTCAAAGGGTAGAGTCCAGTCAGGGGACTGCATTATTGCGGCGGAAATTAACATGCCTTTAAGCTTATCAAAAGATTTTTGGCATGTTTCATTCCAATCAAAGATTATGTCCTGACTTAGGAGATGACACATGGGTTTAGCTATGGTACTAAAATCTTTTATGAATCTCCTGTAAAACCCCGCATGTCCTAGAAATGATCGGACATCCTTCACAGTCTTGGGTGCAGGCAAATTCTCAATCAAATCTATTTTTGCCTTGTCAACTTTCATGCCTTCAGACGACACAATGTGACCCAAGACAATGCCTTGTGTTACCATGAAATGACATTTCTCCTAATTAAGTACCAGATTGGCTTCTGGACATCTTATCAACATATTTTCTAGGTTGGCCATGCACAAATCAAATGAGTCACCATACACAGAGAAGTCATCCATGAACACTTCCAAATTTTTTTTGACCATGTCACTGAACGGACTCAACATGCATATTTGGAATGTTGCAGGAGCGTTACAAAGTCTGAATGGCATCCTTTCGAATGCAAAGGTGCCAAAGGTGNCGGGAAGCCACACTAGCCAAGACTCCTCGTAACTTTCAGTTGAATGCATGAGCCACCACGTTTGCCTTACCGGGATGGTAATGGAAAGTGAAGTCATAATCCTCCAAATACTCCATCCACCTGTGTTGCCTCATATTGAGGTCCCGATACATGAAGATGTACTTCAGACTTTTATGGTCTGAAAATACCTCAAACTGCTCACCACACAAATAGTGGCACCAAGCCTTCAAGGCAAATACAATGGCCGCCAACTCCATGTCGTGCGTGAGGTAATTCTGCTCGTNCATGTGAATGTGGTTTTCTCCTGATCATTGAGTGTTATCTCAATTTGATTGTACCCTGAATAGCTATCCAGGAAACAGTAAAATTCATGGCCTGCAATTCTCTTTAGAACTTGGTCAAGAAAGGGAAGAGGGAAATGGTCTTTTCTAGTCACCAAATTGAATTTTCGGTAGTCAATACATATCCGCCATCCTGTGACGACTCTAGTTGGTACTAGTTCATTTACATTATTTTTGACCACTGTGATTGCNTGTTGAGAACCATAGGCCACCACCCTCCTAGACTACATCAATACACATCCAAGTCTGTCCTTCGAGGCATTACAATACAATGTATATCTCTATCTCCTCTTTGGAACTATTAGAATAGGTGGTTGAAGTAAACCTTCTCTTTAACTCTTGGAATGCCTTCTCACACGAGTCATTACACTCAAATTTGATCTCTTTCTTGGTCAATTTAGTCATAAGTGCAGTAGTCGAGAGAAGTTCTCAATGAACCTCNATCCCGGCATCTAAGAGCTTTAGCACCTCTGCCTTTACGACTTCCTTCATGTGAGGATTCAATCGTCGCTGCATTTGGCGAGAGATTTTTGAGTCCTCTTCAAGGTATATGGCATGATTGTAGATTAACAGGCTTATACCTTTCAAGTCAGCGATGGTCCACCCAATGGTGCTGTGATTTTTAAGAACTTTAATCAGTTAAGACTCTTGCAATTCTCTGAGCGTAGACAAAATTACCATTGGGAATGACTCCTNTGAGACTCAAGTAACCATCAGTGACAATAGAAGTCCACAAGTTAGAAGTCAAACAAATCCTACTAGAAAATTCTTGCAGTGCTTGATAAATCCCCTCTCTCTCTAGCATACAATTTCGTAACATCTTCCCTAGCAGTATTCCTAGAAATTGGTACCTTTCAAGTCAGCGATGGTCCACCCAATGGTGCTGTGGTTTTTAAGAACTTCAATCAGTTAAGATTCTTGCAATTCTCTGAGCGTAGACAAAATTACCATTGGGAATGACTCCTCCTCTCCTTGGAATGCATATTTGAGGTTGGATGGGACTGGTTTCAATTCAGGCTTTGGTGGATTGTCACTTGATGAGAGTGGCTTTGTGCCACTTGGTGAAAGTTCCTCGAATTTGCGGGCCCATGTATTAATAGCATGAGTTGGGCAATTCTTTGGATCATCATCTATTGTTTCAGATGTGATGGATTATGACAAAGAAAGTTCAGTGAAATTTTCACAAAATTTATTGTTCAGATGGTCCTGGACCAATGGCTCAATGGAATTTATTTCTCTTTCTTCTTTGTCCTCTCCTAGGTGTTTGGCAACATTGAAAATATTTAGCTCAAGAGTCATATTCCTAAGGTTAATTTCATGACCCCATTCCTGCAATTGATTAGTGCATTTGAAGTTACTAGGAGGGGTCGACCAAGAATAACGGGAATTGGATTTTCTGAATGCTTTATTGGCTGAGTATCTAGGACGATGAAGTCAACAAGGAATACAGTAAGTGACTGTTCTAGCCTTCTTGAGTACCTCGAAGGGCCTAATATACCTCGATGATAGCTTTTCCCACTTCCTAAACTTGACCACTCCTCTCATGGGCATACCTTCAATAAGATGTGATCTTTGACCTTGAACTCTAGAGTTCATCGTCGTCTCTCAGTGTAGCTCGGCTAGCTTTGAACTATGAGAAGATGCTTCCGTACCAAGTGCACCTTTTTTGAGGTGTCTCTAATCAAATTAAAACTCATGGAGGGGTCTCTCTCCAACTTGTGCCTTACAAACTGGAGAATGAAATGACCTCCCATAAAGTGCCTTATAGGGTGCCATCTGTATGCTCGTTTGATAACTATTATTGTAAGCAACTCTACTAAGTGTAAGTGCTCTTCCCAGCTACCCTTGAGATCAAGAACGTATGCCCGTAGCATATCCTCTAAAGTCTAGATGGTCTTCTATGACTGACCATCCATCTGTGGATAAAAAGTTGTGCTCATCATCAACTGTGTTCCAATGACCCACTGAAATCTCTCCCAAAAATGGGCCGTGAACTTGGGATCCCAATCCGATATTATAGATACGGGCACCCCATGTAATCAGACTATCTCCTGTATGTATAGCCTGTAGAATTCTTTCAGTATGAAGGTCATCCACATTGCCAANTACGGGCACCCCATGTAATCAGACTATCTCCTGTATGTATAGCCTGTAGAATTCTTTCAGTATGAAGGTCATCCGCATTGCCAAAAAGTGTGCTGACTTCGTAAGTCGGTCCACTATCACCCACACCGCGTCATGCGCCGGCGATGTCCATGGAAAATGGGTCACAAAATCCATTGTGATGTGCTCCCACTTCCATTCAGCCACCTACAAAGGCTAGAACAATCCTACTGGTCTTTGGTGCTCAGCCGTGACCTACTAACACGTGAGTGACTTGATCCGAAATGCGTACACCCAAGTGCAAGTGGTCAAATTGTAGTAATAATCCGATTAAAGTCTGGAGTCGAATCCATAGGGAACTATGATTGGTGTTTTGAAGTATGAAATAATAGAGACCAAGTAACTGGAAATTTTGAGAGTTTGGAGTGGTGAGGTTCTTGAATAGAATAGAAGATTCTTTTCAAGAGTTTTCTAGACAAAATATAGATTCTCAAAATGTAATTGCCACCCTTTAGCTC
>CAUOFW020004225.1:215319-225911 GCA_963454935.2 Ilex paraguariensis
CAAGAGTTTTCTAGACAAAATATAAGATTCTCAAAATGTAATAGCCACCCTTTAGCTCGGTTTATTATGTTTGTTCTTTATAACTCAATTAACTCCCGTGTCAATAGCAAGTTAATCGGAAGATAAAGATGGATTGTGAGAATTAAGCACATGATTTCGATACCATTCTAGAAGTTTACAAGAATTGTCTATGTCGAGACTTAACCCGTCTACAAATAAACAAGTGTTTCTACAAGGCATCCAACCATGGCATTAAGGGTCCATTCTTTGAATAAAGCGCAATAATGGTGGAGATTGAAAGGTTGTTATGAAGAGCTAGCCCAGGTGCTTGCCTTGAACCAACGGGTCTTTATNAAGCGCAATAATGGTGGAGATTGAAAGGTTGTTATGAAGAGCTAGCCCAGGTGCTTACCTTGAACCAACGGGTCTTTATATGCAGGAGTCATCTGTATAATAGAGGAAGCCCTTGGTTATACAAAGTACCTCAACTTTGCTAGATGCATTCAATCATCCAATAAACAGGTGGAATATAAAGCATTANTATCATAGAGGGAGCCCTTGGTTATACAAAGTACCTCAACTTTGCTAGATGCATTCAATCATCCAATAAACAGGTGGAATATAAAGCATTAAAGCATGAATGAGTTCCACAAACATAGCTTTGGATAATCTTTACATATTCATCACCTCTTACTAAAGAGTGAATGACGAACTACTCACTTTTCATGGCCTTGGCAAAGCTAGAAAAGTGAATGCTACTCATCCCTCTAAGTAGAGTAGCTACTAAGTGAAGCAAACTAAACAAAGAGCTTATCTTCAATGAAGAATAAGTGAATCACTTTCCACCCTTCATGGCTTTGATAAAACTCTAGAAAAGTGGAAGATTTTCACTCTTCTAAGAAGGAAGGATGCTTAAGCAATGGAAGTGAAATACATAAACAATAAAGGTAGAAGAAAGCTAGTTACTTTTGGAGGGTTTCCACCACAACCAAAAGGTGAACTATCTCTCTTGATACTTTGTAAATAAAAGCAAGTACAACTACAAGGGGAGTCTAAGCCTCCATCATGGTTGTCACAACATGAATGTAAAGACTTAGCATAAGTAAATAAAAGACTTCAACTACAAGGGGAGTCTAAGCCTCCATCATGGTTGTCACAACATGAATGTAAAGACTTAGCATAAGTAAATAAAAGACTTCAACTACAAGGGGAGTCTAAGCCTCCATCATGGTTGATATATATGTAAAATGAAAACATAAACATGAAATGTTCAAGAACTAGATTACCAAACACTCTCTTACTTTACAAGAAAAAGGATTGCTCCCCTTTTTCTCTACAAGAGGAAGAATGCCCATTAAGCTCCCAATATGGGAGTATTTATAAGCAAGGAAGGGGAGGGGGGGTGAAGGAATAGTGTTTGCTGCCCAAGTCCAAGTGAAAAGCCAACATCTCTATAGCCAGTCAGTGGGGGACATTCGAACATGATCTGGCGTTTGAACGTTAAGTCTGTCTTTTCTTTAGGGACGTTCGAACATGGGATGTTGTTCGAACATTGTCTGTGTCTTTGCTTTGAGGGCTTCCGAAAGCCAGATGGGGTCTGATTCCTTCCACTCAAGTGGCCTGTGGCNAAAAGGATTGCTCCCCTTTTTCTCTACAAGAGGAAGAATGCCCATTAAGCTCCCAAAATGGGAGTATTTATAAGCAAGGAAGGGGAGGGGAGGGGGGGTGAAGGAATAGTGTTTGCCGCCCAAGTCCAAGTGAAAAGCCAACATCTCTACAGCTAGTCAGTGGGGGACATTCGAACGTGATCTGGCGTTTGAACGTTAAGTCTGTCTTTTCTTTAAGGACGTTTGAACATGGGATGCTGTTCGAACATTGTCTGTGTCTTTGCTTTGAGGGCTTTCGAACGCCAGATGGGGTCTGATTCCTTCCACTCAAGTGGCCTGTGACCTCTGTGATGGTCACTTTCATACGTCTTGAACAACTTTGACCTTACACTCAGCAANGAAGGGGTAGGAGATAAGAGAGGATGAGTGAATAGCATTTGCTGCCCATGGGAACTAACTACTCTGCAGGCAGTCTCCAGAGGACGTTTGAATGTGATCTGGCATTCAAACGTTAAGTTTGTCTTTTCTTTTGGGATGTTCGAACGTGAGATGTCGTTCAAACGTTGTCTATGTCTTTGCTTTTAGGACGTTTCAAACGCTAGATGGGGTCTGATTCCTTCCACCCAAGTGGCTTGTGGCTTATGTGATAGTCACTTCCATACATCTTAAACAAATTTGACTTTACACTCAGCAACTTGGTCCTCAGTCACTCAAGACAACGTTCGAACGTGGAGAGGCGTTCGAACGTTGTACTCAAGTACTTCTATTTTGTGGTTCTTCTTTCTTTAATGCAACATGCCAAGTTCAAGTGGTGTAGTCTTCTCAGGATTTCAGAGGACGTTCGAATGTGAGTTGGCGTTCAAACGTGGTACTCAAGTACCTCAGCATTTTCCCTTTGTTGACTGCAACACGCCATATCTCAGCAGCTAGTCTTGGCAGGATTTCAAAGGACGTTTGAACGTTCTTGCTTTCTCTCAACCTTTTGCAATTTTGTTCCCTATTGTGCTGGTGTTATATTCAAGTGTGATTTTTGTTGTTCTTGAGCCTTTGTTCACTTTAGGACCNATTTCAAAGGACGTTTGAACGTTCTTGCTTTCTCTCAACCTTTTGCAATTTTGTTCCCTATTGTGCTGGTGTTATATTCAAGTGTGATTTTTGTTGTTCTTGAGCCTTTGTTCACTTTAGGACCTGAAATGTCATTACTTAAAGTCCATCAAAGTACAATTAGTCCAAAAAGGCATAGCAAAAAATGTTAACTTTATGCAGGAATCACGTGGAANGTATTGGTGATGAAGATCATGATACATCTTCGTGCCACTTGGGTGTACATCAAAAACGGAGCAATGAAACTCCCTAAGGATCTCCTCTCTTAAATCTACTGATTGGGGAACCATAACCCTTATCTTGAATCGAAAACTACCATTCGTATGAATGGCCTAGTCCTCATCACCTGTACCTAACTATAATCGATCTCTAATGGACAATATATACATGTCCTACCCCTGGGACTCGATCACTCTGCTTAGTAGAAAAGGCGTGGCCACCAAACTCCCCAAAGTGCCTTGAGCTTGACCCTTGTAGTGTAGTGTGAACTGCTCCACAATCTTGAAAATCTGCCACTCTCGGGAAGCCACACTAGCCAAGACTCCTCGTAACTTTCAGTTGAATGCATTAGCCACCACGTTTGCCTTACTGGGATGGTAATGGAAAGTGAAGTCATAATCCTCCAAATACTCCATCCACTTGCGTTGCCTCATATTGAGGTCCCGATACATGAAGATGTACTTTAGACTTTTATGGTCTGAAAATACCTCAAACTGCTCACCACACAAATAGTGGCACCAAGCCTTCAAGGCAAATACAATGGCCACCAACTCCATGTCGTGCGTGAGGTAATTCTGCTCATGGTTCTTTAACTGTTGAGAACCATAGGCCACCACCCTCCTAGACTACATCAATACACATCCAAGTCTGTCCTTCGAGGCATTACAATACAATGTATATCTCTATCTCCTCTTTGGAACTATTAGAATAGGTGGTTGAAGTAAGCCTTCTCTTTAACTCCTGGAATGCCTTCTCACACGAGTCATTGCACTCAAATTTGATCTCTTTCTTGGTCAATTTAGTCATAAGTGCAGTAGTCGAGAGAAGTTCTCAATGAACCACCTCTAATACCCTGTCAATCCCAAGAAACTGTGTATCTTGAAGTTTGACTTCAGCCTTTCCCAACTCATGACTGCCTCAACCTTCTCTGGGTCTATGGATACACCAGAAGCTGACACCACGTGTCCCAAGAATTTTACCTCTGTCAGCCAAAATTCACATTTGCTGAACTTGACATACAACTGATAGTCTCTCAAAATCTAGAGAACAATCCTCAAGTGACCCTTATGCTCTTCCTCAGACTTAGAGTAGATCAAGATGTCATCAACAAAGACCATGACAAACTAATCTAGGTGAGGTTGGAACACCCTATGCATGAGATCCATGAATGCCACCAGGGCATTAGTCAATCCAAATGACATCACTGTGAATTCGAAATGACCATATCACGTCCTAAACACCGTCTTAGGGATATTTACCTCCCTAATCCTCAACTGATGGTATCTCGTGCATAGATCTATCTTAGAGTAGACCCTTGCCCCTCTCTATTGATCAAACAAGTCATCAATTCATGACAAAGGGTACCTATTCTTGATAGTAACTCGATTCAACTACTAGTAATCTATACATAGTTGAAGGGACTTGTCCTTCTTGTTGGCAAACAACACCAGAGCTCCCCAAGGTGTGGTACTCGGTCTAATGAAACCCTTGTCCAACAATTCCTACAATTGGACCTTGAGTTCTTGCAACTCTATAGGTGCCATTTTATGCAATGCCATGGAAATAGGGGATGCACTAGGTTAGAACTCAATGGTGAAGTCTACATCCCATTGTGGAGGTAATCCTAGTAACTCATTTGGAAAAACATTTGCATACTCACAAACCACCCGAGGTAGACCCAACTCATGTCTCGCCTCATTCTCCAGGGTATGTTTTGCAAGCCAACCCATCAACTACCCATGCCAACTAGAATCATATACTACTTGGGGTAAAACATCATGCTTTTCCCTTTGAAACTTGAACCAAACACCCTTTGGTGTGTAGGTAGTGACCCTCTTTTGATCACAATTGATGAAGACTCGGTGTGCCGTCAACCAATCCATCCCAAGGATGACATCAAACTTTGACATGTTCGTGACCCTAAGGTCCATGGTGAGTAGAATCTCCGTGATCTCTAGTTCACAACCCCGACATATCTAATCAATGCATACCTTAGGGGAGAACTCACACGCAATAGCTCTTTCAAGGTCTCAACCTCTAAGCCCAAATCCCTTACAAATGATGCAGAAATAAATGAATGCGATGCACCGAAGTCAAATAATACCATTGCCCATAAGCAAGAGAGTAGAAATGTAACCCGAATAACTGATTGATCCACTGGCTCAGTCTGCAACGTAATGGCATAACTCACCCCTAGGTACTCAAAGTCCCGACCTATAAACCCTATCCTCGGCCCATGCCTTGGGCCATCTAGCTTGATTGTGGAGTTCCCGCTCGTGAAGTAATAAGGGCCTGTGTAGCACCCTGAAATTAAAACTAGTTTCCGTGGCCCATGGTGGGGCAGGGAGGAATGAAGAAAGTCTATAGATGCCCCACCAATGACTGAAACTGAGATGCCCCATATCTCTAGGATCCCTGCCTTTGAGGACAACCCCGCTTCATGTGGCCTTGTTGGTGGCGTATGAAACACGTCCTCTAGCCTGCTTGGCAGAAAGTCCNTCCCGCTCGTGAAGTAATAAGGGCCTGTGTAGCACCCTGAAATTAAAACTAGTTTCCATGGCCCATGGTGGGGCAGGGAAAAATGAAGAAAGTCTATAGATGCCCCCCCAATGACTGAAACTGAGATGCCCCATATCTCTAGGATCCCTGCCTTTGAGGACAACCCCGTTTCATGTGGCCTTGTTGGTGGCGTATGAAACACGTCCTCTAGCCTGCTTGGCAGAAAGTCCTAAAGTTTCTCCCAGCTTGGGAGGATTGACCTTGGCTTTGGCCTTGATAACCACAATCCTGTCCTTGAAACCCTTGTGGGGTAGAAGTCTTTTGCTTCTTCCCCACACTAGAAGAAGAGGATTGGCTCTCCTTCTTCTTGTCCTTAGTACTCGCCTCTTAGATGCCCCTTGCGTCTTTCATCTNGTGGGGTAGAAGTCTTTTGCTTCTTCCCCACACTAGAAGAAGAGGATTGGCTCTCCCTCTTCTTGTCCTTAGTACTCGCCTCTTAGATGCCCCTTGCGTCTTTCATTTCTCTCTCAATGGCTATAGCCGTCTCGACCATCGAGTTGAAATCTTATAGGTGGTGGCCCACAATATTTTCTTAGATGGACAATTTCAAACCATCCTCAAACCTCCTCACTTTGGCCAAATCTATAGCCATATAATCATTGGTAAAATGGGCTAACTTGGTGAACTTAGCCACATCTTCCATCACTGTCATAGTCCCTTGCTTCAAATCCAAGAATTCCTGGGCTTTCACTTGTTGAATAGCCGATGGGAAGTATTTGCCCATGAAGAGCTCCCAAAACTCTCCCCATGTCATTGCCTCTAGGTTCTTCGAGGCCTTTGATTGATCCCACCATAAATGGGCCTCTCCTTGAAGCTGGAATACGATTAGCCTTATCTTAGTGGCATCAAATGTGATCTTTATAGCCTCTAAGATCTTAACAACTTGCTAGAACCAATGGTTGGTCACCATCGGATCTGCCCCTCCCGTGAAATCTGGTGGCTTGTGTGCCTTAAACTTTTGGAGGTTACTCGAGCCTCTTTGGCCTACATTGGTGCTAGCTTATGCAAAAGTAGTTGCCATTGTGCCTACAGCCTCCATGAAGGCTTGTTGGTCAAAGGCTAGTGGTGGTTGGTTATTGTTCCGCCCACCTCCTCAACCGTTCTTGTGTCCTCTTCCTCTAGTTGCCATCTACACACATGTCAACAGAAATAGAGCAGTAACTTAGTGTCCCATGGTAGGGATCAAAGTCAAAACATTGAGATTTCTCTCCATGTCTCACTAGTAGAGCGCGTGCCACCCACTAGTAGACATCTATACCATGAACATCCCATTCCTTCTCTTTCCAACCCTGAAGGTTATGTTCTCTAACCCTAGTGTCTCTTTTCCATAGACATTGAACCATGCATATTGTTCACATAACACATAACACATAACATATAGTAGTTAGAGCAGATAATAGGTAATGTACGGTGGATTCAGTGGTCTAAACCCATGTCCCGCAAGCCCTAGGTAAATCGAGAACCTAGGCTTTGATACCAAGTTATAATGCCCCTAAAATCGGGGGTCTTTTGTCAATCCGTTGATCACCCATCAACCCGTGGAAGTACTTGTGAATGTCGCATAACTTGACACCATGGTATGACATCCCCTTCACCGGAATCATAAACAACACAGAGTTTGGGCAGAGTCTTCATTTACATCATTTAAACAAAAGGACTCAAGGCCCAGAGGTGTGACAAAACTCTTTTAAATTTTTGAAAATTGAAAAGAACCTATCGGTAGATAATCAACGTTCTACCAGTAGAAGAGCTCTCTGGAATTTTTACAGTAAGTAACAATGTTTTATTGGTAGAAGAGCCCAGTTTGCCCTTGATTAGCACAAAACTTTGTAGATTTTTATGTGCTAATCATTTTGTTTTAATTGCTTTCAGAGATTAAATAATGGGAGATGTGTTAATTGAGTTCTTAACGATGATATTTGGCATTTGCAGTTAAAAAGTGCTAAATGAGGCCTCTTAAGGACTTCGCAAACCACTTGGGACGAATGGGGATGAAAAGGTAGCTTGGGGACAGCTTAGGATAGCTCAGGAGAGGAGGAAATTAGAAAATTAGAAAACTAGCCAAACCGTACCGGCATGCTAAGGCTACTGGAGTTCGCTGTACTGATACACGTACCGATACGCTTTGCCTGATCTGCCCAAATGCTCTGTAACTTAGTTCTGCTACTTTGAGGGTCCCACCAAGACATCCTCCTACAACTCCCTAACACGCCCAACACTCAAAACACCCCTTGGGACACCTATATTGGGCTTTTGGAAGTTTGGCCATCAATGAGGAGAGAGAAGAGAAGAGGAGCTGGGTGTGCAGACAAGCTCTGCAACCCCTCTGTCCAGGCCATTCCTCCTACACCCCTACAGATGGANCTTAGTTCTGCTACTTTGAGGGTCCCACCAAGAAATCCTCCTACAACTCCCTAACACGCCCAACACTCAAAACACCCCTTGGGACACCTATATTGGACTTTTGGAAGTTTGGCCATCAATGAGGAGAGAGAAGAGAAGAGGAGCTGGGTGTGCAGACAAGCTCTGCAACCCCTCTGTCCAGGCTATTCCTCTTGCACCCCTACAGATGAAGGTCCCTTCTGGAGTCTAGGGCATCATTCCATGCACATTTTTGGTAGGCAAAGACTCCATTGGTTCATTATGCTACATTACATAGAGATATAGAGAGAGAAGGTCTGGAGAAGATGATGAATAGTGTCTAGTGAGAGAAAATTAAGATTTTTGCATTTCTTTCAATACATTGTCTTGTAATCTCTGGTATGAATCCTTAGAACTTCATTTAATGCCATTAATGTTGTTTTCCTTAAAGTTCAATGCAAGTTTAATGCTCTTTTAAAGCTTTCACCATTAATGTATCAAACTTCTTCATTTTCTTAGTTTTCAAATGGGTATTCAATATACTCTCTTATAGCTTATGTTTTCTTGTATCTAGTTGCTCTAGAACTTCATATCTTTGCAATGCATTTTCATTACATTGTCAATTTCATTTTAAGCATGAGTAGTTAAATCTTTTAGTTGAAANTCAATGCAAGTTTAATGCTCTTTTAAAGCTTTCACCATTAATGTATCAAACTTCTTCATTTTCTTAGTTTTCAAATGGGTATTCAATATACTCTCTTATAGCTTATGTTTTCTTGTATCTAGTTGCTCTAGAACTTCACATCTTTGCAATGCATTTTCATTACATTGTCAATTTCATTTTAAGCATGAGTAGTTAAATCTTTTAGTTGGAAAAACCAAGGGGAACCTCCACTTGGGTAAACCATTTCAACTCATTCTCCTCCCTTCTTTCAGAGTCCAATGGTTCGGTTTGACTGGGTTGAGGGTGGATAACTTGGTGAGTCTTTGATATTCTGTAGGCCTAGTCACGGTTTATGCTTAGATAGTCACCAATTTTATCCCTAGCTTCCCATTGAATCAATCGTTCATTCATGCTCTATTGGAAGGANCAGAGTCCAATGGTTCGGTTTGACTGGGTTGAGGGTGGATAACTTGGTGAGTCTTTGATATTCTGTAGGCCTAGTCACGATTTATGCTTAGATAGTCACCAATTTTATCCCTAGCTTCCCATTGAATCAATCGTTCATTCATGCTCTATTGGAAGAAGGTTTCGAGTTGAGATGGTATTCCTATTGGAGTGACCTCTTGGATTTGCCAACATTTGTTTCTCATTTTATTAGCATCAAAACAAACTTCACCAAACAACTTCCAACAACCAAAGATTTTACCTCCTTCCCCGTGGAAACGACCTTGAAATACCACCAAGTANATTCAGTGGTCTAAACCCATGTCCCGCAAGCCCTAGGTAAATCGAGAACCTAGGCTTTGATACCAAGTTATAATGCCCCTAAAATCGGGGGTCTTTTGTCAATCCGTTGATCACCTATCAACCCGTGGAAGTACTTGTGAATGTCGCATAACTTGACACCATGGTATGACATCCCCTTCACCGGGATCATAAACAACACAGAGTTTGGGCAGAGTCTTCATTTACATCATTTGAACAAAAGGACTCAAGGCCCAGAGGTGTGAAAAAACTCTTTTAAATTTTTGAAAATTGAAAAGAACCTATCGGTAGATAATCAACGTTCTACCAGTAGAAGAGCTCTCTGGAATTTTTACAGTAAGTAACAATGTTTTATTGGTAGAAGAGCCCAGTTTGCCCTTGATTAGCACAAAACTTTGTAGATTTTTATGTGCTAATCATTTTGTTTTAATTGCTTTCAGAGATTAAATAATGGGAGTTGTGTTAATTGAGTTCTTAACGATGATATTTGGCATTTGCAGTTAAAAAGTGCTAAATGAGGCCTCTTAAGGACTTCCCAAACCACTTGGGACGAATGGGGATGAAAAGGTAGCTTGGGGACAGCTTAGGATAGCTCAGGAGAGGAGGAAATTAGAAAATTAGAAAACTAGCCAAACCGTACCGGCATGCTAAGGCTACTGGAGTTCGCTGTACTGATACACGTACCGATACGCTTTGCCTGATCTGCCCAAATGCTCTGTAACTTAGTTCTGCTACTTTGAGGGTCCCACCAAGACATCCTCCTACAACTCCCTAACACGCCCAACACTCAAAACACCCCTTGGGACACCTATATTGGGCTTTTGGAAGTTTGGCCATCAATGAGGAGAGAGAAGAGAAGAGGAGCTGGGTGTGCAGACAAGCTCTGCAACCCCTCTGTCCAGGCCATTCCTCCTACACCCCTACAGATGGAGGTCCCTTCTGGAGTCTAGGGCATCATTCCATGCACATTTTTGGTAGGCAAAGACTCCATTGGTTCATTATGCTACATTACATAGAGATATAGAGAGAGAAGGTCTGGAGAAGATGATGAATAGTGTCTAGTGAGAGAAAATTAAGATTTTTGCATTTCTTTCAATACATTGTCTTGTAATCTCTGGTATGAATCCTTAGAACTTCATTTAATGTCATTAATGTTGTTTTCCTTAAAGTTCAATGCAAGTTTAATGCTCTTTTAAAGCTTTCACCATTAATGTATCAAACTTCTTCATTTTCTTAGTTTTCAAATGGGTATTCAATATACTCTCTTATAGCTTATGTTTTCTTGTATCTAGTTGCTCTAGAACTTCATATCT
>CAUOFW020004225.1:228032-261356 GCA_963454935.2 Ilex paraguariensis
TTTGACTGGGTTGAGGGTGGATAACTTGGTGAGTCTTTGATATTCTGTAGGCCTAGTCACGGTTTATGCTTAGATAGTCACCAATTTTATCCCTAGCTTCCCATTGAATCAATCGTTCATTCATGCTCTATTGGAAGGAGGTTTCGAGTTGAGATGGTATTCCTATTGGAGTGACCTCTTGGATTTGCCAACATTTGTTTCTCATTTTATTAGCATCAAAACAAACTTCACCAAACAACTTCCAACAACCAAAGATTTTACCTCCTTCCCCGTGGAAACGACCTTGAAATACCACCAAGTAAAACACAACCTGCAAAAGTCTCCTTGCGCTTGGGGAGCACTTTTGTACACACACACACTTTTTGTGCATTTTCATATCAGANTAAAACACAACCTGCAAAAGTCTCCTTGCGCTTGGGGAGCACTTTTGTACACACACGCACTTTTTGTGCATTTTCATATCACATTGCCATCATTTAATTTTACCCCATCTCCTTGCCCTTTCTTTTGACATCACCCATAGGAGAGTGACACTCCCCTTCATCCATAAACTATACATGCTAAAGGTGATGTTTAGAGGTTAGGAAACTACAAGGAATTTTGTCAAGCAATTTTGGCACCGTTGTCGGGGAAGGCAAGTGTCAAATTGAAAAGGTGATTTTCAGATGATGGAGGTAAGTCCCGTGATCGTCATCATGGACTGAGGTATGTTGTGTTGTGTATATATATCCTTGTTTGTGTATAATTTGATTTGTAGATAGTTTATTGCATGTGGGAAAGGGACGAATGAAATTGATTGGTTAGATAACCCTTAGACCCCGACATGAATATTTACCAAAACCCACCCAAGGATGTGGGTGATAATTTTGATAATCTTGGTGCCAATCCAAATGTTCCAAGGGGTGGGGGAATGCTTGAACCTAGAATGCCAAATTTTTAAAGGGGTGGGGGAATCCCTGAGTCNGGGGGAATGCTTGAACCTAGAATGCCAAATTTTTAAAGGGGTGGGGGAATCCCTGAACCTAGAGTGCCAAATGTTCTAAGGGGTGGGGGAGTTCCCGAACCTAGAATGCCTAACCCACGGATGCAATATCCCCCTTCCGTGAATGAAGGGAATAACATCCCAATGGACCCTCCAACGAGGTCTATGAGGGATTTTCTTCAACCAACCCGTAGCACCACACCTTCTTGCATTCATTTACCGGTCCAAGCTCATCTTTTCCAAGTTAAGCCAGGGATGTTGCAACTACTTCCTACATTCCATGGGATTGAAAAGGAAAATCCCTACTTGCTCATAAGGGAGTTTGAGGATATAGTTGCAACCTTCAATGCTAACTATNCCAATGGACCCTCCAACGAGGTCTATGAGGGATTTCCTTCAACCAACCCGTAGCACCACACCTTCTTGCATTCATTTACCGGTCCAAGCTCATCTTTTCCAAGTTAAGCCAGGGATGTTGCAACTACTTCCTACATTCCATGGGATTGAAAAGGAAAATCCCTACTTGCTCATAAGGGAGTTTGAGGATATAGTTGCAACCTTCAATGCTAACTATGCTATGAAGGACATAGCTCGACTGAAATTATTTCCTTTCTCCCTCAGTGATAAATCCAAATCATGGTTGTATGCCTTGCGACCTCGATCCATTACCTCTTGGGCTCAAATGCTCTTTGAATTTTTGAACAAATTTTTTCCCGTTCATAGAACCACTGCTTTAAAAAAAGAAATTCAAATTTTTTTTGAGAAGCCTAATGAGAAATTTTATCAATGGTGGAATTGCTACAAGGATTTGCTACAATCCATAGCACACCATGGCTTTGAATCATGGCAACTGGTGAGTTTCTTCTACGAAGGAATCACTCCAAGCCATAGACAATTCATTGACATGATGTGCAATGACGAGTTCTTGAATAAAGACCCTGAGGAGGCCCTGGATTACTTTAGTACGCNCACCATGGCTTTGAATCATGGCAACTGGTGAGTTTCTTCTACGAAGGAATCACTCCAAGCCATAGACAATTCATTGGCATGATGTGCAATGACGAGTTCTTGAATAAAGACCCTGAGGAGGCCCTGGATTACTTTAGTACGCTGGCCCAAAATGCACAATCTTGGGACATTAGGAATCCCAATGATGTACCTAAGACGTCCTTGGGTAGTAGTCAACCGCAAGGGTGAGGGATATATGATTTGAGAGATCGAGAATACTTACTTTCAAAAATTGCTAAACTTTCAAGGAAAGTTGAGAGTCTTGAAGTCAATCGGAGACATGAAGTGTCTAATGTTTCTAACATTATGGAGGGATGTGTAATCTGTGAGTGTAGAGCATTCCACATCAGAATGTCCTAACATTGCAGCCCTTAAGGAAGCATATCATGAGCAAGTCCATGCATTTAACCAGCCAAGGTAATCATTTTCTCCCAATTCGAACACCTACAATCTGGGGTGGAGTAATCACCCAAATTTCAATTGGAGAAATGAGAACCCCATTCCTCATTGGTCAAGTTCATATTCATCTCCTATGCCTCCTAAGCAAAACCAATACCATGGCCAAGGGCAAGCATCTAGCTCTCAATACCCAATGACCAATCCACAAGGGTATCAGTCGAACCTGCCACCACAAAATTTTTCTCCAAGTCCTCCGTCACAAAGTTTTTCTCAAGGACCGACTANCCTGCCACCACAAAATTTTTCTCCAAGTCCTCCGTCACAAAGTTTTTCTCAAGGACTGTCTAATCCATCCACATACCAACCCCCTCACAAAAAGAATTTGGAGGATATGGTCCATTCCTTCATTCAAATCCAAATCACCATCAATAACCAAAATGCCACAACCATCAATGATATAAGAGCCCAACTTACAAAATTGACAAACTCCATAGGGGCATCTCAACAAGAAAAGGGGAAGTTCCCTGCTCAACCACAAGAGAACCCTAGGGGTCAACACGTTGTTGAGTTATTAGAGCCTTTGAGAGAGAGTTACAAGCAACTCAAAGCTATNTCATTCAAATCCAAATCACCATCAATAACCAAAATGCCACAACCATCAATGATATAAGAGCCCAACTTACAAAATTGACAAACTCCATAGGGGCATCTCAACAAGAAAAGGGGAAGTTCCCTGCTCAACCACAAGAGAACCCTAGGGGTCAACACGTTGTTGAGTTATCGGAGCCTTTGAGAGAGAGTTACAAGCAACTCAAAGCTGTNAGAAAAGGGGAAGTTCCCTGCTCAACCACAAGAGAACCCTAGGGGTCAACACGTTGTTGAGTTATTAGAGCCTTTGAGAGAGAGTTACAAGCAACTCAAAGCTATCACCACCCTTTGTAGTGGCAAAGAATATGACAAAACCATTTTGCCAAAGGCCTCACCTAAGACCACATTGCCAAAAGGAAAAGAAATCTTGGGTGACACCGACAAGGGTGAGGTGAGTGGAGAAAAGAGAGAGAGGTAGTTGAGAAAGAAAAATTGATTGATGAATGTGTGTTTGTTCCTCCCATCCCTGCCCCATTTCCTAGTCGTTTGAAGCCACCTGTTAAGGTGGCTAATTATGCTGATATTTTGGAAATGTTTAAGCAGGTGAAGATTAACATTCCACTCCTTGACTCCATCAAACAAATCCCATCTTGTGCTAAAATTTTGAAGGATCTATGCACGGTGAAAAGGAGATTGAATATCAACAAGAAGGCATTCCTCACCGAACTAGTGAGCTCAATATTAAGGACTAACACTCCTCCAAAATTCAAAGACCCCGGCTGTCCAACCATTGCCATCACCATTGGACATTGTCGAGTGGAGCAAGCACTCCTCGATTTGAGAGCAAGTGTCAATCTTCTTCCATACTTGGTGTATCAACAGCTTTAGTTTAAGGAGTTGAAGCCCACCTTAATTACGCTTCAATTGGTGGATCGTAGTATCCGTACACCAAGGGGAGTAGTTGAGTATGTCTTAGTTCAAATTGATAAATTTTACTTCCTTGTTGATTTTATTGCTCTTGATACACACCTTGTTGCAAACCTTAGCTCCCAAATCTCTGTTATACTTGAAATACCCTTCCTTGCTACATCCAATGCTGTAATAAATTGCAAGAATGGTCTAATGAAGTTGGCATTTGGGAATATGACAATGGAGCTCATTGTATTCAACTTAGCAAAGCAACCGGGTGATGATGAGGAAGTAAGTGAGGTCAATAGAGTCGACACATTGGTTGAAGAGCACTTGGAGCTAGAGGGGATGTTGAAATTGAAAGATGAAGCAATTGTGGATCTTGAGGAATTTGATGAGTAAGAAGGGGTAAAAGAGTTGAAAGCGGTGGAAAGGTGGATCCCTACATTCGAGGAGTTACGCCATTGAGAAAAGAAAATTTTTCCATCGGATGAACAAAAGCCCAACTTGGAGTTGAAACCCTGACCCTCCCATTTGAAGTACACCTATCTTGGTGAAGGTGAAACGTTCCCGGTGGTCATTAGCTCTACATTGAACATAGAATAAGAAAGAGAACTCTTGGAGGTATTGAGAAAGCATAAAAGAGCAATTGGGTGGACCATTGCGGATATCAAGGGGATAAGCCCGCTCATTTGCACCCACCGCATTTATCTTGAGGAGGAAGCCAAGCCTCCCCAACAACCACAAAGACGGTTAAATCCCATCACGAAGAAGTGGTGAGGGATGAGGTATTGAAACTACTTGACGTGGGTATCATTTTTTCGATTGTCAATAGCAAGTGGGTTCGCCCCATGCTAGTAGTACCTAAGAAATTCGGAGTTATAGNTATTGAAACTACTTGACGTGGGTATCATTTTTTCGATTGTCAATAGCAAGTGGGTTAGCCCCATGCCAGTAGTACCCAAGAAATTCAGAGTTATAGTAGNACGAAGAAGTGGTGAGGGATGAGGTATTGAAACTACTTGACGTGGGTATCATTTTTTCGATTGTCAATAGCAAGTGGGTTCGCCCCATGCTAGTAGTACCTAAGAAATTCGGAGTTATAGTAGTTGAGAATGACGAGAATGAGCTTATACCTACAAGAGTGATCATCGGATGGAGGGTGTGCATTGATTACCGCAAGCTGAACGCTTGCACAAGAAAAGATCATTTCCCAATGTCGTTCCTTGATCAATTTTTGGAAAGAGTAGCGGGGCACCTATTCTATTACTTTTTAGATGGGTACTCCGACTATAATCAAATTGAGATCACATTGGAGGACCAAGAGAATACTACCTTCACTTGCCCCTATGGTACCTTTGCTTATCGCCGTATGCCATTTGGACTATGCAATGCTCTGGGGACTTTTCAACGCTGCATGATGGGGATTTTTAGTGATATGGTAGAAAAGATAGTGGAGGTCTTCATGGATGACTTTTCAGTGTTAAGAGATTCATTTGAGGGATGTTTGGCACACTTGGAGAAAGTTCTAACAAGATGTGAGGAGAAAAATGTNTTTTTCTAAAATAAAAGTCTCTCACTCGGAACAACCCTCTTTGCTATCCTATATCCGTCATTTCATTTACCTAGATACTACCCTAAGGCCCCATTATAACCCTTGAAAGTCCTAAGTGATCTACGGAAGCATGGGAGTTGCATAGCTTTAAAGAAAATGATGAGTTAGTTTTACTGTCCACTGCCCTAGCATTCTTTTCATGAGATTATGCCAAAGTCGCTTCATTTTCATATGTGAACTTCATTTTTGGATTANGAAGCATGGGAGGTGCATGATTTCAGAGGAAATGATGAGTTAAGTCTTACTGCCTAATGCCCTAGCATTTTGTTCATGAGACTATGCCAAGGTTACTTCATTTTCATTTATGAACTTCATTTTTGGATTACATGTGAGCACACTTTGTTTTGAACGCAAGATTCTATCTCACATGTACACATGGAGTGCATACCAGGATAACTTTAGTGTATTTCATTGCTTTGGAGTGACCCTTGGTGAGTTTTGCATTTGAAACTGAATTTGTCTAGCTATTCAAATGTGAATTCTGTTACGTAAATGCTCAAATTACTTGTTTAATTCACACACACACGAGTTGAAAATAAATTTGTAGGTGCATACTGTAGACTAGTGTCTAAGACTATGGTGTTGCTCATGTACACTTAGTTCAATCATTTGACAAATTTGTTAAAAAGCTTCATGCTTGTAAGAATGAGGGAATATGTCTCAAGTTTTGGATATTTGAAAAGAGTTATGAATGCTGGTTTGAACTAAATTCATGTTTTACATTTTAATGTGCATTTTGATATCTAAAAGTAGGAGGCTATGTTTTGTATATTTAGTACATCAAAATTTTAAATCGCATTGCAATTTCAGTAATAAATTGGGCACGATGGTTCAAATGGTGATTTACAAGTGGAGTATATGTTTAGGGTAGAGTAGAGGTTATAAAGAGAGTGTTAGAATGTTCAGGGGAGGTCCTAAAATATAAAGGAGTGGTGAAGGGTTGCTCAGCAGGAGTTTTCCACAAACCAGCCAAACCGTACCGGTACGCTGAGGCTACTGGAGTTTGCTGTACTGGTACGTATACCGGTACGCTTCGTCTGACACGCCAAAGGTCAGGTTTTTCTTTTTAATCAAATTTTTTGGCTAAACCTTCACTTCCCACCTTTGTTTTAGCCCTAACTCTCTCTCTCCCTCACTCAAAAATATCCCAACCCCCAAATCCCTTCATCTCTCTCTTAATCCATAAACCCACTTCCTCTTTAAGCCTTAATTTTGTGCAATTTCAACCTTGGAACCCTAGGTGCCAAATTTCCCCAATCCTTAAGAACTCTTAAATCTCTCTAGGTAATTCCTAATGGCTCGTCATCTAGAGGTGTCCCTTGAGGTCATAGACCCGTTTGAGGGTCTTCTCTTGCTTCGCTATAGGGGCACTATTGCCATACATGGCTCGGACAAACCAATGTGCAGGGAGTTTTACCAAAGACTCCGGGTGACAGAGGTGAATGGGGTGGAGGTCTTGAAGTCAAGTGTGTGGGGTAAGGTGTTTGTGGTTACTCCTGATGAAATTGCCACCTTATTTGGAAACTACAAGAGACCACCACCTACCCCACCAGTTTATCCCCATAATGTTCCCCAACCCAAGAAGATGCCTGAATTGGTTGAGCTGATGTATGAGGATCTGAGTACCTTCAAGGGAACAGTTCAAAGTGGGAGGTTGAAGCCCACTTATGGACTATTGAATAAGCTCCTCCATTGTAATATTTCACCAAGAGGTGCGGAGAAGAAACCAAATGTAGAGAAGTTGAACCTTGTGGATGCAGTCATGTCAGGGAAGACAATAGACTTTGCTCTTCTCATTTGGCAAGAAATGAAAGAGTTTACTGAGACGCAGAGGCCCATGATCAAGCTGCCATTCGTGAGCTTGAGAACCCGGATGTGCATGCCCAAAGTTAAGGGCTATGCTTTCGACAAGATCACGCCCCCAGAACTTGGAGCCATTGGTAGGACTAGCAAGAAGAAAAGAAAGGCAATGAGTAGGGCGAAGCGTGCCAAGACCATGGGTGCTGGTTCTAAGGCCCCTGGTGCATCTTCATCTACTAGGCCATCCACTGTTGCACCTGAATGTTCGGTTCCCCAGCAACTCGACGCACTAGAGGCTATGGTGCATGGGATTGAGGCGATGATGAAAGAATTGTTTAAGCATACTTTTCCCGGGAGGCCTATCCCAGGAGGATCCTCACCACCTGCTGCTGCTCCCTCTGCATCTAGGCCTCCGTTTCCACAGTGGTTGAGGTAGGCGATGATGAGGATGATTATAACTAGGATGAGGAGGGTGAGAATGAGTATGAANTGAGGCGATGATGAAAGAATTGTTTAAGCATACTTTTCCCGGGAGGCCTATCCCAGGAGGATCCTCACCACCTGCTGCTGCTCCCTCTGCATCTAGGCCTCCATTTCCACAGTGGTTGAGGTAGGCGATGATGAGGATGATTCTAACAAGGATGAGGAGGGTGAGAGTGAGTATGGAGAGGATGATGACAGTGATGATGACGATGGAGAGGGGGATGAAGAGTAGTTGTGTAGCCTTTGTCTTTTTCTCTTGTGTTGGGTTGTACTCAATTAGGATGGGGTCATTGGCCTAGTAGAAGAATCTGTAGGAAATAGGCCAATTTTTGTCCATTTGACTCCATGTACTCCAACTTTGAAACATAGTAATGAAATACCACAATTCTGTTCCATCTTGTCCATATTTATTTTGAATATTTCATTATGATTTTGTATATTGATTTGCGGAGGATTGTCATGTGTTAGTCTTGCTATGCTGTTTTGAAACTAAATTTTGCTTAGGGACTAGCAACACCCAAGTTGGGGGGTGTGATTAGCACAAAAATTTGTAGATTTTTATGTGCTAATCATTTTGTTTTAATTGCTTTTGGAGATTAAATAATGGGAGTTGTGTTAATTGAGTTCTTAACGATGATATTTGGCGTTTGCAGTTAAAAAGTGCTAAATGAGGCCTCTTAAGGCCTTCCAAAACCACTTGGGATGAAAAGGTAGCTTGGGGATAGCTCAGGATAGCTCGAGAGAGGAGGAAATCAGAAAATTAGAAAACCAGCCAAACCGTACCGGTACGATNCCTTCCAAAACCACTTGGGATGAAAAGGTAGCTTGGGGATAGCTCAGGATAGCTCGGGAGAGGAGGAAATCAGAAAATCAGAAAACCAGCCAAACCGTACCGGTACGCTAAGGCTACTGGAGTTTGCCGTACCAGTACACTTTGCCTGATCTGCCCAAATGCTCTACAACTCAGATCTGCTACTTTAAGGGTCTCAACGAGACATCCTCCTGCAACTCCNTGGGGATAGCTCAGGATAGCTCGAGAGAGGAGGAAATCAGAAAATTAGAAAACCAGCCAAACCGTACCGGTACGATAAGGCTACTGGAGTTTGCCGTACCAGTACACTTTGCCTGATCTGCCCAAATGCTCTACAACTTAGATCTGCTACTTTAAGGGTCCCACCGAGACATCCTCCTGCAACTCCCTGACACGCCCAACACTCAGAACACCCCTTGGGACACCTATCTTGGACTTTTGGAAGCTTGGCCATCAATGAGGAGAGATAAGAGAAGAGGATTTAGGTGTGCAGACAAGCTCTGCAACCCCTCTGTCTAGGCTATTCCTCCTGCACCCCTGCAGATGGAGGTCATTTCTAGAGTCTAGGGCATCATTCCATGCACGTTTTTGGCTGGCAAAGGCTCCATTGGTTCATTATGCTACATTACACNGGAAGCTTGGCCATCAATGAGGAGAGATAAGAGAAGAGGATTTAGGTGTGCAGACAAACTCTGCAACCCCTCTGTCTAGGCTATTCCTCCTGCACCCCTACAGATGGAGGTCATTTCTAGAGTCTAGGGCATCATTCCATGCACGTTTTTGGCTGGCAAAGACTCCATTGGTTCATTATGCTACATTACACGAAGATATAGAGAGAGAAGGTCTAAAGAAGATGATGAATAGTGTCTAGTGAGAGAAAATTAAGATTTTTGCATTTCTTTCAATACATTGTCTTGTAATCTCTGGTATGAATCCTTAGAACTTCATTTAGTGGCATTAATGGTGTTTTCTTTAAAGTTCAATGCAAGTTTAATGCTCTTTTAAAGCTTTCACCATTAATGTATCAAACTTCTCTATTTTCTTAGTTTTCAAATGGGTATTCAATATAGTCTCTTATAACTTATGTTTTCTTGTATCTAGTTGCTCTAGAACTTCATCTCTTTGTAATGCATTTTCATTACATTGTCAATTTCATTTTAAGCATGAGTATTCAACTCATTCTCCTCCCTTCTTTCAGAGTCCAATGGTTTGGTTTAACTGGGTTGAGGGTGGATAACTTGATGAGTCTTTGATATTCTGTAGGTCTAGTCACGGTTTATGCTTAGATACTCACAAGTTTTATCCCTAGCTTCCCATGAATCAATCGTTCATTCATACTTTATTGGAGGAGGGTTTCGAGTTGAGATGGTATTCCTATTGGAGTGACCTCTTGGATTTGCCAACATTTGTTTCTCATTTTATTACCATTAAAACAACTTCACCAAACAACTTCCAACAATCAAAGATTTTACACTTTCTTTCTCCCAAAATCACCTTCCCCTCGGTTTACTTCCTTCCCCGTGGAAACGACCTTGGAATACCACCAAGTAAAACACAAGCCGCAAAAGTCTCGTTGCGCTTGGGGAGCACTTTTGTACACACACACACTTTTTGTGCATTTACATATCACATTGCCATCATTTAATTTTACCCTATCTCCTTGCCCTTTCTTTTGACATCACCCATAGGAGAGTGACACTCCCCTTCATCCATAAACTATATATGCAAAAGGTGATGTTTAGAGGTTAGGAAACTACAAGGAATTTTGCCATGCAGCCCCCAATTCAATCCTTTTTCAATTTCTACTCATCCAAACTCATATAACATCCACCCAAACTCATGTAACATCAAATTTTACACAATATATAGTTCATATGAGTTTGTTTTACAATCCTTTATACAATATTACATGTCCAAAAACTAATTACACACTTGTTTTACAAAAATGTAATTCAAAGCCACAACTTAACTTTTTTCATCAATGAGAGTCCAAGTGAGAGCCATCCACCGGTGCTTGTCCCACACCTGAGATGTTGTCCCCATAAAGGGTGAGCCACACTCAATAGGGTATCTTCTGAAGAGGCTACTCCCCAACCTAGATGCATATAAAATGCTTAAATGCAATTCGACAATCAAACAATCATTCATCTAAGAACATGCAACCTCAAGAATGAAATTCATAATGTCATACCATGTTATGAGGTGAGACGCAAACATGCAATGCAACCCAAGCCTTTCCCAGCTCCCATAACATATGCAATGTCATGCGTATGAATCCTGGCAATCCAAGCCTCCGCCATTGATGTTACACATCCAATCACCATTTATAAATCCCGGGTCTTTCTTGGGGTGGGTATTTATGAACTTTCACCAATGGGTACCCAACCAATACGGCATTTATAGACTTTCACCAACGGATTCGCATACACCTTCACACTTTATGGACTCAATACCAATGGAGTGCGTATCCAAATCATTGGGTCTTGCACCCGAAGACCCGAGGGACAATCTCACCCTTCTTGCTAACCTCGATCCAATTTTCAATGCAAACCTATGCGACTCAGTCGAACCTTAGTCTAACCTTTTTGAGCCTACGCATCATTCACCAAGAATGGTGTTTGATCAAAATCATGCATGCACCCACACCCATGTCACATGCCCACGAATGTGATGCTTCCCGTGCTTATGCAATGTGATGCACAATTGCAATTCCATTGTCATGTTCATCATATCATGAGAATAACATGACATTCATTATTTTTACAGTGTCAATTATGTCATGAGCATATATTTATATTCCACAATTTCCACCAAGCATGTTATAACATTTTCAATGAAACCAACATGCTAAATTAAGATAGGCATTTTATCAAACACCTTAAATACATAAATGTAAACACATAGCATGCCTAATCAATACATTTCTCATGAAATTACCAAAATAAGCAATTTCACCCAAAACCCAATTCATGCAAAAATTGGTTTTGCACATTTCTATACCATTTCCATACTCTAATTACACTAGAAATACATTTAAATAAGAGATTTCATCCCAAGTCATGCTACCCATTTCATACGAAACCCTAGGTTGAAAATAAACCTAGCTAGGAGAAGAACCCTACCTCTTGAAGTGTGATACAAGTGGTAGAACTCCAAGAAGACCCAAATCAAGATCCAAGCCTTAATTTCCAAAAATCCCATCTTTGAGACTTCGTAAAAATCCCCTATTTTTGGTATGTAGATGTAGCTTTCGTTGAGTAGATGAACTTTAGTTCTTGGCCTAAAGGATTCCGACCAAAGGTTGGCCCTAGATCACAAGAAGAAGAAGAAGAAACCCTTGATTTTCTCTCTCTTCTTTCCTTTCTCTCTCTAACAAAATTCAACAGCCAATTTGGGGGAAAAATTTGGTTTTCCACTTTTTTTACCCCTTGGATGCTTGACCTACAACGTGCCACACGTCCCACTTTTCCTGCTTCAATTTTATTCCGAATCAATTAAATATCATCTTGTTTTAAGTTCATCATATTTTATTTGAACTAAATTTGAATTATTTTTTACATTTCACAATTAATTCTCAATCGCATTTATTTTGGTCACTCGACACCCGATAACCTTGTAAAACGTAAAAAATTTGATTATCTCGTAATTCAACAAAAATTACTTGGGTAACTAGATTTTGTGAGACGAATCCAATGGTGAGGTCCATTTTGTCATCCAAGTTCTATAAAAAATTGGATTTTCAATCCATATTGTAGTAGGTAATTATTGTTTTACCCTTTCTCATAAAAAATTTAAATTTTCTCGGGTTTTACAATTGCAGTTTTATAGCTAAGAGATAATGGATCCTCTAGTGGACCAAGAAGCCATTGAGGGAGAGGGATCTCATGCTCTATGCTCCTGCTATGGTTGAGGGAGGTGAGAAATAGAAACATGAAGGTAGGGAAGGGGAGTATAATCAACTAGATATGGTATAGAGGGCATTTGAAATGGTCACACAAATGGCTACAACAACAAATCAGTTGGTGGAGTTGCAAATAGAGATACATGCAGCAGCACTAGTAGCATCACCCATGCCACATATGGAGCCATGTGGTACCATGCATGAAAGGTTTATAAAACTAAGCCCTCCAATGTTTGCAGGAACAATTAACCCTCTGGAAGCTGAGGACTGGTTAAAGCGAATGGAATTATCTTTGAGGTTATAGGACCTGATGTTGAACAATAGGTTGTCTTAGGGACTTTTATGCTTATGGACGAGGCACGATACTGGAGGGGGGCCACAAAGCGATTGTTAACTGCTCCAATTGTTGGTAAGGGTGCTCAAGCATAGAGAAGGGTTGATTGGGACCAATGTATAAGAGAATTTAATGCTAATTTTTTTTTCGAAGTCATATCGCTATGAACAAGAACAAGCTTTTATGGCATTAAGGCAGGGAAAAATGTTAGTGCCAGAGTATGAGAAGAGGCTTACTACCTTGTCGTCGTTTGCTATAGCTTTTGTTCAGACAGGTGAACCTAGATGAAAGAAGTTTCAGTGGGGGTTAGACTACTTGATCCGAACCCAATTGTCAGCTTTTTGAGTTAAGGAGTTATTCCGCTTTGGTAAATAAAGCTTTAGTGGTGGAGAGAGATGTTAGGGAGTCAGCTAGGTGGGATGAATAGTTTAAGAAGGGAAGGTTGATAGTATATCAACTATAGGGTTTCAGTCTATGGGAAAAATGTTAGGGTCAAAGAAGTAGGGACAACAAGTTTCCAAAGTACAGGTGTAAGGTATGGTATGGCAGTAGCTAGTACATGGGGTCAAATATTTTCTAGATTTCCTACGGGGCAGTCAAGTAGAGGAGCACTTAGTAGTCGAGCAGTCGGAGTGGTATGTAATAAGTGTGGAGTAGAAGGTCATATATCCTGGGATCGTGGAATGACATTGTCGAGTGATGGACGATGATGTTATGGTTGTGGGCAATTAGGGCAAGTGTTGCGAGATTGTTCGAGTGGATCTACTGGGACATCATCGATGGGAAGTGTGACTCCTAGTGGTAGAGGTTCATAGAGGAGTGAACAAAAAGGAGGAAGAGGAGCTACTAGCACCTCATAATCTTTAGGATGGGTATTTTCTATGACACAATAAGATGCTAGTGCTTCTCAAAATGTAGTAATAGGTATGATTTATATTTTTGATAAGAATGCACGCATTCTCATTGACCTTGCACGCTAGTGGGTGATGCAGTGTATTAGGAAGATTAGAGTTACAATAGAATTAGGGATTAATTCGTGCATGGCTCATAGGTATTTTTAACAGGAAAATATTTTCTAAATCGTTTGCATTTTGAAAACATAGTTTGAGCCATTAGCGAACCCTTCTTGATCAACACCCTTTAGTGCTCAAGAGTACATGTATTTTTATAAGTTTTAGGCTTAAAAAATCAGTTAGGATTGCCCTATAATCACTAACCTTCACTAGAGTAGTCTTTTTATGACTTAGGGTAGAAAAAAGGGAAAAGACCATAGAGGAGAATAGGACTCGCTATGTGCTTGCTCGAGTGGTTTGCTATACTTGGTTAAGTTTGAATTGTGATTTTCATTTCTGTAACCATCACCCTATGAGTATCCTTCCATTGATCGAGCGGTCGCTTGTAAATCTGAGTTTTCTTGTTGATCAAGATTACCCTTATTCTGAATCTATAAATAGGGAGTGCATTTTCTTCAGCTAGGGTAAGTCTGTAGTTAGCCTTTTGAAATTAAAAACTCATCTTCTACCTAGAGAGCTTTCACCACAACCCACCCAAGGCTACCTTATAGAGATTCTACTTGTGGATACCATGGATCGTTGGCCTGCCCATGATTGCTTGAGACTACGAGGATCCTTTGTGGAGGTGAATCCAAGTGAAGCTACATGTAACGTTAAAGGAGGCCCTTTAGCAAAGAGACATATTGAAGGAAGGGAACATTTAACCACAGTATTGGTTAAGGTATAAGACTCGAGTCCTTGTATGTTGACTTGGGGGTAGTGGATTAGGTTTTGGTGAACTGAGAAGGTTTCCCACAATTTTTCTCGAGAAGAATTTTTTGTGCCAACAAATCACCTGGGTTCTTTACTACTTATGCTTATACACTTATGATTATTTGCACACACGTGCACTACTTGATTGTATGAATGATTGATTGATATCTAGTTCATCTATAGTTGAGTTTGGATTTTGGGTTTTGGGACCGGCGTGAGATTTAGTATTTGAGTGAATGAATTGAATATTAATTAACATCAATCTTCATGGGTGTAAGGGATCGTGGAGACTAAAAGTGGTTCTCACACTAAATTGTTGTATCATTGTGTGAAGAGATCATTGTGGTAGAGTTAGATTTTAATTTATAATCGATTGTGCTTAAAATCAAAAACCTATTCACCTAGGTTATGTCGTCCCTCCATGTGTATAGTTGTGAGGGAAGATCCACTTTATTTCTCGCCCCTCTTGGAACAACACATGTGTGTGTTAACAATCACAATTGTATATGTAAAAACAATAAAGAACACAAGTGATTTGTTGATGCATAAATCTTTCTCAGGAAAAATAGCGGGGAACCTCTATCGGTTCACCAAAACCTAATACACTATCCCATTGTCAATCTACAAGTACTCGAGGCTTATACCTAAACCAATACCATGGTTAGATGCTCATTCCTTCAATAGATCTCTCCACCAAAGGGCCTCCTTCGACGTATTGGATAGCTTCACTTGGATTCACCTCTGCAACGGATCCTCTTGGTCTCAAATGATCTTGGGCACACCAACTATCCTCGGAATGCACACTACAATGAGTTTGGTACAAATCATGCAAGATCTTCAATGCCAAGTGGTGAGGTTGGGTAGATTCCCTAAAAGGTAGCCTTGGGTCTTAGGGATCTAGAGTTGTGGTGCAAGCTCTCTAGAGTATATGATATATTTCTCTCTAAAAAATCAATCTAAGGCTTACCCTAGCAATAGGAAAGGCACTCCCTATTTATAGGCTCGAAATAAGGGAAATCTTGGTCAACAAGAAAACTCAAGGCTNATCAATCTAAGGCTTACCCTAGCAATAGGAAAGGCACTCCCTATTTATAGGCTCGGAATAAGGGAAATCTTGGTCAACAAGAAAACTCAAGGCTGTCATAGGGTAGTGGTCAATGGAATAAAAATCATGTTTCAATCTGCTCTAGGAGAGCAGACCACTCTAGTGACCTCATCGACCCCAGATAGCGAGCACTGTTCTCCTCCATTTGGTGTTTTCCTTTATTTTTCACAANTCAATCTGCTCTAGGAGAGCAGACCACTCTAGTGACCTCATCGACCCCAGATAGCGAGCACTGTTCTCCTCCATTTGGTGTTTTCCGTTATTTTTCACTAAAGCTCCATTTGGTAGGAAGGATGGAAAGTAGGAGGGATAGAAGCTATGAAGTATACACTTTCTATCCTCCAAGGAAGGAAAGTAGGAATGATACACTTTCCTTCCTTTGTGTTTGGTTGGATGGATGAAAAATAAAAATGATTAACTTTTTTTTTTTTTTGTGCTTGGTAAGATGGAAAAAATATTTTTTTTATTTTTTTAAATTAAAAAGAATATATAAATACATATTTTATCATTGTATTTATATATGAAATTAATGTATACATAATATATGTATATATCAAAAGATATGTAGATAAATAAGATACATTTCAAAACAAATAATTAACTTTTCTTCCACTTTCTTTCCAATTTTGAAGGGATTGATTTTGGTAAGTTGGAAGGAAAGCTCATTCATCCACTTTTCCATTCATTCTATTTTTTTTCCTTACCAAACATGATGCTTTATCTATCCCTCCAATTTTTCATCCTTCTATTTTTTCATCGTACCAAACGGAGCATAAGTTATCAAGAAACCGCTCTAGTGAAGGCTAGCGAGTATAGGGCGGTCCCTACTAGTTTTTAAAGCATAAAACCAAGCAAAAAACTTATATTATTGAGCACTAAAGGAGTTACTCAAGAGGGGTCTGATAATGGCTCAAACTATATTTTAAAAAATGCAAAATGGGTTTAGAATATCGTTTTGTTGAAAAAATGTAGGAGCTGTAAACAGATTGCTTCCAATTCCCTTTAACCTTAATTCTTTGAAATTTGCTACCAAGGGATCATCTTAGGTATCTAGGTCATTACCTTTGTCCTAAGCTTGAAGGTGAATTCAATGTGTGAATGATGTTGCTTTGTTGTTTGATCTCCTCCCCTCAATGACACTGAAGTATAAGTGGTCAAGTTGTAGTAATAATCCATTTAAGTTCGGGATCGTATCCATAGGAAACAAATGTTTTATTTTGAAACAAAGATCAATAGAGACAAAAATAAAGAAAATCTTGAAAGAATGGATTATGATGGTGTTGACAATTTATA
This sequence comes from Ilex paraguariensis, assembly GCA_963454935.2. Classification (NCBI taxonomy): domain Eukaryota; kingdom Viridiplantae; phylum Streptophyta; class Magnoliopsida; order Aquifoliales; family Aquifoliaceae; genus Ilex; species Ilex paraguariensis. The sequence goes on from CAUOFW020004225.1 coordinate 245,027, forward strand.
GACAAAGTATAAGATTTTTAAATGGGAAAAACTACTCTTAAAGGATCCAAGTGTGCTTGTATCTACTATTTTAAATCTATGCAACTATATAACTTAGTTGACTCCCACGTCAATGGCAAGTTAACCTAAAGATGTCTCTGTAAACAACAAGTGATTTTTCGGTGATTGAATATAAAAGTATAAAAACCGAGCTTCAATACTTGCATGGAATCATAAGTATTGTTGATACCAAGGTTTAACTTGTTAACAAATGATCAAACAACTTATACAAAGTGCAGAGCTTTGTAAAGTCAGTCAATCAACCAAATGAGAAGAAAGATAAAGAATTTAAAATTAAAGAGATGTTGCATAAATGAAATAATAAGTACATACTCACACACCCTTGACACTTTACTAAAGAGTAAAGGGAAACTACTCACTCTTCATTGCTATACAAAAGCAAGAAGTTGAGTGTATGAAGAGTAGCAAGAATGCTCTCTAGAATAAGAGAATTACAACTACAAATGAAAGCAAATGAAAGTAATACAAGAGAGAACTACATTGGGAGATAATTGCACTTTCAAAGTGTGTGTGACAATGGTTTAGGGGTATATTTACAAGAAAAAGGGGAGAGAAATGTGTAGCATTGATGGTTGAAAATCCAAAGTGGATCACAAACTCCAGTTGGAGAATCAAGAGTGGAAAAGGCTAGCTACCCCTTGTGTTCTAAAGTTAATGGTGTTCAAACGTGAGTCCCTTTGTTTGTCTACAGACTTGGCATTTTTCTTAGATACTATGGCTAGAGCTTGTTCAAACGTGAACAACGTTCAAACATGGACTTAATGCAACAACTAACAGACAACAGCTCATCAACTGCATTTCTAGATTCTATTTGATTTTTGCGGTGCGTTTGAATGTGAGTCCTAGGTCTCCTTTTGAGTGTTGTAGCCCTCATAGTCGTTACCTTTATTAATGCTTGTCCCCATTGACTCTAAATCATCCTTTAAAACTTGGAATTTTTTATATCATGCTTGTGCAAGCTTTACACACCATTCAACATTAAATTATAGCATTTAGACATAATTAAACTGTAATTAGCTCCCCAAATGCATGGTGAAATGTAAATTCTAGAGGCTAATCAATTACGACTATGGAATAAGTTGAGATTTACAATGGACTCCACAAAATTAGACAATTACAAACATATGTATAACAATCTCCCCCTTTGGACATTTTGTGACAAATATAAAAGAAAGAAATTAAGGTTACAACCCACAAACCATTGAATAAAATGAATTGTAAATTTGATCACAACACTCATGCACATGTCCTAAATCTCTTTCTTAGTACAAAGTTTACATCATAAGATATTGCTTTTGAAGATCATAGTGTTTCACATCACCACTCCAACAAAAGCCTTGTGAAGAGCTTCATATGTTAGAGAATTACATAGCGCAATCACAAGTATGGTAAACACCAAGTTAACCATAGGGAATATATATGTATACATCATGCAAGTTCAAATATGTAACATATTAAGAACTAATTTGCCCCATATGCTTAAGAACCTATTGATATGGCAATGTCAATCATATCAAGTTCTCTCCCTTAATTAGGGTTGACAAGTAAAATTACAAGTCAAAGTAAAACAAGTGTAAAATAGGTGATTTTATGCCAAATTTGGAAATGTACTCCCCCTCACTATTTCTCATGAAAAATACCTAGCCTAGTCAAGAGTAAATCTCCATAATTCCTCTCATAAGTACCCAAAATATTCTCCTCCTTTTTGTCACAAATGTCAATCCAATGGCAACACATGCCAATCAAGGTATAAAATCAAATTACCCAACGTATTCTTTCCTTATTTGCTATAAATTTCAATCCAATGACGACCTATAACAAGTGTGACATAGAATCATAGTATAACAAGAAGGTATTGTAAAACCCGGGTAAATTTGAACTTTTTCTGAAAAAGGGTAAAATGATAATTTGCCACTATAATGTGGGATTAAAATCCATATTTTTTTAGAACTCGGATGATGCAATGGACCTGACTGTTGGATTCATATCGCAAAATCGAGTTGTCCATTCAATTTTCATCAAATTCTGAGATAGTTAGATTTTTTTACGTTTTTTGAGATAACTGGGGGTTGGATGAACTCACAAACGTCCCCAAAAATGAAAATTATAAAATTTTCTTATAATTGAAGGAGGAAATTTCAAATAAAATTAATTTGAACTTAAATCAGGATGAAATTAATCGTTTCGGTACAAAAACGGACCCGTAAATAGGAAACGCGCGGCGCGGTGTGGACCGCGCAATTAAAAAGTATAAATAGGGGCTAAATATCTAATTTTTTAGTTATTTTTCTCACCATAGTCTGCTAGTTCATGTTGGAAGAAGGAGAAGATAAGAAAACTAAAATTTCTACCTTTCTCTGTGCGATCTACAGAGTTTCGTCGGTCATAATCGCTTGTACCAAGAGTTAAAGTTGATCACCGCGATGAGGGCTACATCTATGTACCAAGAATGAAGGATTTTACTGAAGATCCAAAGAGGAGATTTGGGAAGTCAAGATTTTTTGGGGCTAGGGAGGTGTCTTGAAGTTTTCTCCCTTTTGTTTCACGCTCCAAGAGGTAGAGTTCCTCCTATTTTGGTTTATTTCTTACCTAGGATGTTCTATGGAATGGGTAAGGGTCTGGAATAACATAGGTCACTTGACTATAATTATGAAAATGAGGAAAAGGGTGTGAAAATGGCTTAGGCCAATTCTTGGTTAAGTTTGGGATAAGGAAATTACTTGTGTAATTCCTTGGAACTTGATATCATGCTATGTGTTCTATGGTGCCTTGTGAACAATGTGGGAAAATTTGTGTAATAACATGAATTGTTTACCTTGTAGGTGTTTTGTTAAATGCCTATGTGAGAATTTAGTTGTTATGACATGAATTATGTATAACAAGCTTGCAAATTGTTGAATGAATTGGTATATGTTGTTAATATGTTAACATCATGACAAATTGTGGTATTTACATGCTTATGATATAAATTGTCATGGAACTTGTGGATATGAGGTTTAGTTACTCATATGACATTCATTACATATGAAGCATAACATTGATAGTGCAATGGAGCATTACATTGCATTTACACGGGGGAAACACATCCATGGGCATGCGTGTGGGTGTGTACATGATTGGATCAAACACCATACTTGGTGATTGATGGGTGGGCTCGGGAAAGTTAGACTGAAGATCCTACTAAATTGCATCGTTGAATGAAAGGAAAACTTGTGTTGGGTATAGCAAGAAGGAGGCTAGATTCTCCCTCAGGTGCAAGACCCGGCCACATGATTTATACACTTCCCGGCGGTGAAATTCCAGAAAAGTTTAATGGTGTACGGAGCCAGAGGTGTGATTCCAAAATCCGGTACCCAACAAAGACACGTGATTTTGTTTAATAAATGGTCATTCGATGTTTATCATCCAACAAAATTTGGTTTTATAAACACATGACCTTGATTTTAAAATGATCATTGGATGAAATTCATCAATGATAGATTTGCTACACATTAGCATTGCATTGTGTTGCGGGAGTCGGTGAGGACTCGGGGTAAAGTGCATGAGTGAGTGTTATTTCATATCATGACATAACATAGTAGAAATTTCTATCTTAAATGACATATTCTTGTATGGAATGGATTATGATTATTGCATGTGCACATTTTATATGCATCTAGGGGGTGAGTAGCCTCTGTAGGAGATACTCTATTGCGTGTAGCTCACCCTATACAGGAAAACATTTCAAGTGCAGGATATACACCGGTGGGTGACGCTCGTTCGGGGCCCCAGTGATGAAGAGAGGCCGACTTGTGGCCTTTAATCCATATTTGTGTAAAAATCATGTTTTGGACATGTAATTGTATGAAATTATTGTCATAGAACTTGTATAAAATAGGTTTTACGTGAAAAACCTTATTAAGCATGTTTTGGTTGGTTTTGGAATAGGTTGAAATGGATTGGAAATTGAAAACAAGTGAAACAGGCAAAAATGGGCAAAGAGTATTGATACAACGAGGTCCAGTGGGTTACCCGTACCGGTACAGATTTTCTAGTGGGTTAACCGTACCAGTACAGTCTTGTCCAGAAGGCAGAGTGTACCGGTATGCCGTACCGGTACTGATTTTCCAGAAGGTTCACAGTACCGGTACGCTATACCAGTACTCTTTCCAAAATTTTAAAATTTTAAAATTACTTTGCCAAGCTTTTGGGCTATGGGTTCTTGGGTTCCAAGAATATAAATGGACTATAATGGGGTATGAATTATGGTACATTGCACCACAGTTAGATCAAATGATAAAATGAACACGAGTTTTATGTGTGGGTTGAAATTCTGGCAAAGGGGATGTGATTACGTGATGTCGAGTTGTGCTACAACCATAGGTATTTCCGCGGGTTGACGGATGGTCAATGGTTAATAAATGAACCCCGGCTTTAGGGGCATCATAGGTATAAATAAAAACCAACTCGGGAAATCATGCATATAAAGTAATCGAAGGACAAACAAGGCATATAACTCAAAGTCTAATATGATAAAACATAAATAACAGGACTACGAGTATGTCAAAGCAAACAAAAATAAATCAAACAAATAAAAAGTCAATAAAGTAAAATAATTCAATAAACAAAATAGAGTACTTAAGTACAAACCATGAATGAATAAGACATTCAAATCTCTCATATGGTCCTAACTAAAGTCTCTAAGCAACTCCAGTGGCTGCAACAACTCCACCATCTTCACCATCTCCATTTCTCATCTAGGTCTTCAACTAGTCATCCTTGTCTATAAATTTGTGCTTTACCACCTTGCTTATATCCCTCTGATCTCTCACAATACTAGACATCCATACATCAAGAGCATCCAATCTAAGAGTTGTGAGGTTATGCTACTAATGGATAGAGCTGTGGTAACAACTGTCCACTAATCTAGAGTAGTAGTAGGAGAAGTCTTAGGTAGTGGTGTACGTGAGGTGCTGGTTTGTGGCTGCCTCAATGGTGGTGCATGAATCAATAGTCCAGCTCAAAAATGGTATGAGCATATAGCTCAGCCTCCATCTCGACTCCCTCTGTCTCTTCCTCAACGGGTTCAAATGTATAACGAGCATGCATCTTAATTTGTCTCATTATCTCCTTCCCTAGAGGTATCTTGGGTCTCAACATCTGATCAATCTCTAAAGCTAGTGCACCCCTATCCAAACAAGCTTAGGTGATAAGAGATCCAAATGACAGACTACCACTAATCCTCCCCTCATCAAAGGCTCTCCGAATGACCCTAAATATCACACGTGGTAGATCAATCTCCAAACCCATACCAATAGCATGTAGGTGATAAGCTCGTGGTGTAGGAAATGTAGATATATGAATCTTCAGGTCCATGATGCCAACTAGCGTAGTTTCAGGGAAGTCCTCTATCTGAATTCTTCCTATTTTATACATTGAGGAAAATGTTTAATTTAAGTTTGGGGGTGTATTCTTGTTTGAATTAGTAATTTTTAGGGCCTTTATTTAGATTCATATTAATCCATTGTTTGAGTAGTTGGTTGTTAGAGTTAATTTTTATAGTTTTTGTTCTTAGTATTTTGCTTGAGGACAAGCAAAGATTTAAGTTTGGGGGTATTTGATGAGTGGGTTTTATACCTACGAATTGAGTATTGTTGGCTTAATGAAATTGCAAGTTTTCAAGTATTTTATGTTCCTTTTTATTCGTTTTGTGTGTTTTAATTTTGTTTTGTATGGATCATGATTTGGAAGGAAAAAAAAGTCATTTGGTAGCCTAAGTTTTGGATTAATTGAGGACTGAGCAACAATGGCAGTTGTGTGATCAGTGCTGCAGCGCTAGTTGTAGAGCTATAGCACTATAGGTGCAGAATTTGAGCATTGATGCACTGTTTTGCAGGGCTGCAGTGCAAGTTTCAGCTTGGGATACGAATTCTGACTTGTTTTTGAGTAGGAATTGAACTCTCATACTACACACATGTTAGGGTTTATATATATATATATATATATATATATATATATATATATATATATACTGTTAAGGAGGGCTACTAACACATAGAGAACCAAGGATTGATAGTGAATTGAAGGCAAGGATTGAAGTAAGCAGCGTGAAGGAGATCGAAATTGAAGGCTAGAGAGAGATTGAAGATTGCAACACAGGTTTCATTCTTTTCTCTTACTTTTAGTTTTTGATTTTCTGAGATGTTGATTAATTTGAGGATGATGTTTTTCAATTACGTTATTTATTAAGATTGCAATGGAACATNTCTTACTTTTAGTTTTTGATTTTCTGAGATGTTGATTAATTTGAGGATGATGTTTTCAATTACGTTATTTATTAAGATTGCAATGGAACCTGATGTTTAGTTAAATTAATTTGCTCTCATTTTCAGTTATTATTGATCATACATAAGTTGTTTATCATATTTTGTGTTTGATATATGATTGTTTGGCTAGCAATTAATTTGATTCCCTAGATAAAATTGGAAGGTGAATTCTAAGGTCTAGATCTGAATATGATAACATGCGTCTAGTTATTTATTCTTAGGATTGAATAGCTGGGTTTGTGTATATGATAGAATTATACCTATATGTCGTGTGTAACTTTTATAAGAGTTGGAGCCTAATGAATCTGTTCCAATTTATGTTGCATAGAAATATAGTGATTTAGTTGGGAGAAATATTTTTATCTAACCATCATAAGAGGTTTAATAAATAATTTTGAATTCCCAGTTAACGACTTATTTTGATTAATTAACCGGAAGGAGAGTGAAAAGAATTATATGAAGCATTAGGAGAATTTGTAATCTTAAGTTCTTTTTAGATTTAGTTTTAAATTAGTAATTTCATAGTTTAATTTCAATTATTTAAATAAAATTGAATTAANGTTTTAAATTAGTAATTTCATAGTTTAATTTCAATTGTTTAAATAAAATTGAATTGATATAAAGTTAGTACTTGGAAATTAATATTAATAATTCTTTGAGGGAACGATACTCTACTCATCACTTTATTACTTGTTGATCGTGTATACTTGCACGTGAATTGTCAATATCAAAGTTGGACAACAACATTTTTTGGATTTTTCAATTTCGTTTGTTTTTGGGTTTTTTAATTTTCTATTTTTTTTTGAAAAAATAAAGAAAGAAAAAATATATAAAATGTATGACCTTATGGTGTTTTATGCAATGCATGAATGATACATCTAGGTTCATACTCTATCCTCTCCTACTTCTTAGGAGCCATGACCTTATTTACTAAAAGCACTCGGGGCGTGCAACTTGGTTGAGATGTTGAGTTTCTCAAAGTCCTTCCTAGTCACCCAAACTTAATTTTTTCCCTCCAAAAACTTGAGTTAGTTTGGGGAATGGGTGAATGACTAGCTCTCTTCTCCCCAAATGTGTAGATCAAACTTGACCTTGGGGGTAGAAAGAGATTTGTGCAATCTAGCGTTTGGTTCATTTATGATGATGCATGCATATGCTTGGACTCACTAGACCTTTCAAAAAGCGTTGACAATTTTAAAACTTGATGGTTTGAAGCTTTGGATTTGTTGGCTAGATGTAAGAGCTTCTTATTTAACACATCCCTATTTTTCATGCAATGTCTACTATAATGATCATGTTCTCCACAAGTGTAACATATATCTTGGTTGGTTTGGTATCTTTAATAACCTTCTTCTTTAAGTGCCTACCCTTACCATTTTTAGTCTTTTTAGGATTTGTGCTTGCTTGTGGGGGTGATGGGCTGGGGTTAGTGCTCACAAACATAATCTTGAAAGAAGTGTTGGTGGTGTGTAGCTTAGACCACGCTTGTCACCCATACTTTTTCCCATCTATCAAACTTTTCATTGCTTAGGGGAATTATTTTAGGGAGTTTCATTCGAATCATGAAGATCTTTATCAAGTTTTTCACATTTTGACTGAAGATTCTTCTTTGACTTTACAAGCTTATGACATTCTCTCTCAAGGAAGCTGACTCGATCAAGGATAGACTTCTTCTCTTCCTCTAGCCCACAAATTTGGGGCTTGGACTTCTCTAAGTCCACATGAAGCACCTTTCAATCTTCTTCACTTGAGTTAACCCGATCACTCAAGGAAAGCACCTTCTTTTGTTGTTTGAGGAATTGTACATACATTTGGTTATATACATCGTGTATATCCTCAAAACACTCTTCATTCTCCACAAATGTGAGGATACCTTCTTCCAAGTCTTCTACCCTCTTGGTAGGACTTCCTTCAACTTCACTCGTTGAAGTTTCTTTAGGGGGAGAATATAGTGGACCTATACAAGTCGTGAAATTCTCTTCATCATCTTAAGAAGAGGAGTCATCAGTCGGAGTGGACTCACTTTCACTGTTGCTCCACCTGGCCTTCATAGCACTCTTCTTTCTTTGGGCATGTCCTTTTTTCTATTCAAACATTCTAAGGCTATGTGTCCAAATCCTTGACACTTAAAGCATTGAAATTCTTGCCCTTTCTTCTCAACCTCGTGTTGAGAAGTTTTTCCCCCCACTCTCTTTTCCCTTTCTAGGAGACTTAGGTACACTTGGCTTTCCTTTCGACCCTGAGGACTTGACACCATTAGCGTTAAAAGGTCTTTTGAATTTTTGAGTAAGATAGGCCATGTCCCTTTCTCCTAATCGGGGTGCCTCAGATTTACCCCCCTTCTTTTTTAGTCGATATTAAAGAAGCACCCTTTATTTTCTTGGGAGGAAGAATGTTCATCTCAAAAGTCAAAACTGACCCAAACTAGGTCTTCGACCGACACTGAGGTCATATTGACACTCATCTCTAATGAGGTCACCTTAGTAGGAAATCTCTCAAGTAGAGATCTCAAGATTCTCCACTTAATGGCTGCATCGTTAATTTTGGTAGCAAATGCAAAAATAAAAATAAAAAATCACAATATCACACAACTTAGCATATAAATTGCTCAATGTTTCTTTCTCTTGCATTCTTAATGTTTCTAACTGAGAGCTGTTTCTTTAGAGTTGAGACATCTTCACCATCGTAGCTCTCTCGTGAGATACCACAAGAATGTCTCATGCCTCCTTGGAGATCTCGCAATTTTTGATTCTCTAGAACTCACTTAGTATTACGACATTGAATATCACATTCAAGCCTTTTGAGTTCCACCCTACTTGTTTGATCTCAATTTTTGACCAAGTCTTCAGAGATTTATTGCAACCAATGCTTCCCCATCTTCAACTGGTGTGACGGGGATAGGAGGGCTCCAACCTTCTTGCACACTCAACCAAACTCTTTCGTCTATGGATTTTAGAAATGCTCTCATGTGAATTTTTCAATACACAAAATTGGATCCATAGAAGAGTTGTGGTCATATAATTGAACCTCCTTCATTCTGAGACCTAGTAGTAACAATAGATCTCTTGAAGGCAAACAACTGGGATAGTAAGAAAATAACAAGAGGTTCCTCCAATGTATCTAAGTGCAACTCTAGGCAACCACACTCTGATACCAATTGTTGCTCTGAGAGGAGTAGAATCGCTGTGGATCTTCCCTCACGATTAAAAACGTAGAGCACACAACACTACTTAGAGGGGGGGGGGAGGTGAATAGGTATTTCGATTTTAGCTTAAACAATCACCAATTTATAACCTATCACTAGCACAATTACCTCTTTTAAAAAATGTTTAGCAAATAAATTTGAGAACCCCTTTTCAATCACCACTATTGTTCTGGGAGGGGGGGAGAAGTGAATTGGATATTCTCTCACGATTGTGCACGTGGAGCGCACAACCTACCTATAAGGGGGGTGAACAAGTTTTTTGATTTTAAGCACAATCAATTATAAATTAAAACCTAACTCTACCTCAATTACCTTTTCACACAAAGATATAACAATTTAGTGTGAGAACCTCTTTTAATGATCACGATCCCTTACACCCATGAGAATTGATGTTAATGAATATTCAATTAATTCACTGAATCGCTCAATCTCACGAGGATCCCAAAATCAAAACCTATACGCAACTATGGATGAAAAGATGTCAATCAATCATTCATACAAACAAATAGTGTGCATGTGTGCAAACAATAGTAAGTGTATAAGTATAAGCAATAAATAATACAAGTGATTTGTTGACGTGAAAATCCTCCTCAAAAAAAACCGCAGGGAACCACTCGGGGTTCACCAAAGCCTATCCACTATTAGCAAAGTCAACGTACAAGGACTCGAGTCTTATACCTCAAGCAATACCATAGTTAGATGTTCCCTTCCTTCAATATGTCTCTCTGCCAAAAGCCCTCCTTCGACATCTTGTGTAGCTTCACTTGAATTCACCTCCATGAGGATCCTCTAGGCCTTAAGCAATCATGGGCACACCAATGATCCCCGATATCCACACACCAATGGATTTGGTTTACCAATCAAGATCTTCACTCCAAGTTGTGAGATTGCGTACAATCTTTATAAGGTAGCCTTAGGTCTTAGGGATCTAGAGTTGTGGTGGAAGTTCTCTAGGTAGAAGATAAGTTTTTACTCTCAAAAGGCTTACAAGAGGCATCCCCTAGATGAACAAAAGACTTTCCCTATTTATAGGTTCTAAAAACTCAGATTTGCGAATGACCACTCGATCGGTGGGAGGGCGGTCATAGGGCAGTGGTCACAAGAATGGGAATTGCATTTCAATCCTAGCTAAGGTGAGCAGACCGCTCGAGTGAGGTTAAGGCTAAAAAATATATCACTCTAGCGAAGGCCAGCGGGTATAGGGCGGTCCCTATTGGTTTTTCAAGTCTAAAACAAAGCAAAACAATTGTCCTTTTGAACACTAAAGGGTGTTGCTCCATAATTTTATTTTAACTCTAATCCTCCTAAGTCTATTAAACCAAGGGTTCATCTTAGTTGTCTAGGTCATTACCTTTGTCCTAAGCTTGTAGTTATAATCCGGTTAAGTCTAGAGTCGAATCCACAGGGAACTAATGTTGGTATTTTGAAGTTATAAGTGATAGAGACCAAAGTGATTGGAACCCTTGATATTTTTAGTTATGATGATGATGGAATTTTGTAGAAAGAATATAAGATTCTCTAAAATGAAAAAGTTACCCTTTAGCTTGAGAATTTGGACATGTATTTATTCATCCGGTTGTTATATTTGTGCCTTGTAAACTACTCAATTAACCCCTAAGTCAATAGTGAGTTATTTGGAGGATAAAAATGGAATGAGTGAATCAAGAGCATGGCTCCGATGTCTTTGTAGAGATTTGCAAGAATTGTTTATGTCGAGACTTAACTCATCTATAAACAAGCAAGCAATCCTAAAAATCATCCAACAATTGTTGAGTTATCCCATTCTTAGTTAAATCATAATGACAATGAATATTGGAAAGTTGTCATGAAGACCTAGCTTGAGTACTTCCAAGGAATCAATGAATTCTCCTATTCCAAGAATTAACTTGTCTATAGGTGATTCATGATTGTACAAAGCACTTTTAGCTTTGCTAGATGCATTTAATCATTCAATATACAATGAAAAAATAAACCATTAATCATAAATGAAATGCACAAATGTAACTGTTGAACAATAATTTACATGTCCATCACCTTTTTACTAAAGAGTGAATGAGAAACTCATCGCTCCAAGTAGAGGAACTTATAATTACAAGTTAATGTTTACCAAAATAATGTGCTTATCTTCGACAAAGAATGAGTGAAACACTACCCACTCTTCAAAGCCACAAGAGAGCTAGAAAGGTGAGAGAGGTTCAATCCTCTAAGTGAAGAAAGAGGCTTTACAATAGAAGCTAATGAAACTAATGATGAAAGTAGAAGAAGACTAGTTACTTTTGGAGGGTTTTTCCACTTCCAGAAGAGATATATATCTAAGCAAGTTCCAAGGGATGGTATTTATAGGCAAAGGAGGGAGGTAAAAGACAAACCTAGGTACTTAAAGTCCAAGCCTATGCCAGAAAATCTAGGTGAAAATCTTATCTACATGCATTCTTTCAAGGATTGATGTTTGAACAATACTTGGCATTTGAACGTCAAAGCATTTCTTCTTTGAAGTGCGTTCAAACGCTGTTGGTGTTTGAACGTGGTCAATAATGCAGCCTTGACATCAACAATAAGCAACCTCTGTCATCTCCCTAGTAGTCCCTTGGAGATCTTCAATGATTTCAATGTGATGTTCGAACGTGAAAGTGGCGTTCGAATGTGGAAGCAAAGTCCACTTTGTCATGCAACTTGTTTCTTCCTTTGTGAGCTCTCTTTTAAATCACATGTGTGCTGCTTGGAAAAGTGACATTATTACCCTTAAACCCTTGTACCTCATTTATACTGAAACATTACCATTGAAACACAATTAATACATAATTAATCTCATAAAGGCATAATAAGATGTAACTTTTGACTGTTCATCACACCACCCAACTTGCATACTGCTAGTCCCTAGTAATATAAAACATCTAAATGAAATTATGTTTACAGTGCCATTTTTATAGGTCACACGGTTACATTTAGCATATGCAACAAGCCGTTAAACCCCTAAACCTCCCCTAGTGGGCGAGTGTTGTCTCGTGAAGGTTTTTAGTGAAGCTACCCATAAACTTCAGTTGAATAAATATGTATATGTAAGATTTTTTATTAGAGTGAGTTAACGCCATGTTCATTGAGACACCCAACCCTCATTTTTGAATTGTTTCCCAACATTTCTCATTCATAGGTACGTGCTCTATGCAAAAATAAATACTTGTTACATTGACGTTTTAAATTCCCTATGTGAAGAATAATCATTCAAGTGACAAGAATCATCATATAACAAACATTCTTCTTTACAACCTTCCATGAGCAACTTCGATTTCACAAACCTTTCTTAGAATGCACTCAACAAGAATTCCCTCTGACTTTAGTGACTTTCTCTTAAACAGGAATGTGAGAAGAAGAAGATTGATCAATTGCTATTATTTTTTTCACATGCAACAAAAAAAAAAAATTGGGGGAGTGGAATCCAGGAATGTTTGGCATAATCTCATGGAAGAATATTAATATAGATAAAGCAATGCTATTAATGTACCCCAAATTTTAGTTGACTTCATACATATGCATTAGGCCTGAGATCAAATAGGGCTTTTCCTAGGTTGTAATGAGGCCAGGGGTAAGTGGCGAATGAAATGACGGATAATAAGAGTTCAAAATGGGTTATCCAATTATATTACGACACATTTTCTTCTTCTATCCTTCATTTTTTCTTTGAATTACCCATCCCTGTTATTTCATCCCCCCCCTTTTTTTTTTTTGAATCACAACTCATTTGCTGGATTGGTTTCTTTTGCATTTCTTTATTTCTTTGTTCATTTCCTTCTACTCTTTTGTTTTCCCTTTTCTTTTTTTCTCAATCCGCATCCTCTCCTTTTTCTTTTTTTCATCTCCATAAAATCTACTTTTAAGAGAATGTGGAAGAAAATTAGATAACCAAGGCAGGTATATATATTTTTCCATAGGTTTGGTCAAAAAGATGGTTGTACAGAAAAGAGTTTTCATTTTTAGGCTCAATCACAGCTGACTAGAGATTTTGTTGCAAAAGAAATGGACAAGGCTCAAATAAAAATCACAAATGGCCTAAGATCCTTTCTCAGGTCTGTGCACATGTATTTACATGTGAAAAAAATTCTTTATGGGATACATCAACATACTGGTCTACTTGCATCAATCAAAACAAACTTAATGAGATTATTCAAGAATTGAAAGTGAACAACCTTACCTGAGTTAGTGCTGATTTTTTCTCAAAAAAATCGCAAGGCTCAAAAGCTTACCACGAGGTTCTTCGCTATCTCCACTGATTATGTCAGGTTTCCCAACAATGTAAGTTATATCCCAATTCCATTTTTCAAGCCTGGCCATTCTGCACTTTCTTAAGAGTAACAAATGTCAATGTACATTCGACACTTAAGCATAGAGAAAATAACATTTTTCCAAAAAATGAGGTTTCCAATTCAGACTGTTAGATCAAGTGTTAACATAACCCTGTGCTTAGTCACTTTAGCAAGTAACCATAATATCACATTCGTTCAATCAATTAACAGGAAATAAAAATGTAAAGACTAAAATTTACCAAATGCATTAGTAAGATAATTGTTGCAAAACTAGGATAAACCATTCAAAATTTCCCATGATTCAAAACAAAACAGTAAAATTGTCTTAAAGAGAACAAAACATGGGGTAAACTAAAGAAATGAAAATGAACAAAGTCTCTAGCAACTGAAGAGCCCGGACATCCAGCTGCTCCACCACCCAAACAATGGAGAATCTCATCTTGCTTTGCATCGATGCTAAGCATGATCTCTCATAAAGTCCTTCTATCACCCATCTCAACATGGGCCTATTCTGCCTCCCTCTCTTCTTTGGCATCCAAAGTATCTTGCACCTTATCGGTGCCATGTCCTGGCGGCATGTCCTCCAGTGTGACCTTGCTCCTCCGAAATGAAACCTTGTTCAAGAATCCCATTGGCTTAAGCACTTCCCATTTTGGCTTGATCTTCGCTCCCCAATCAATGCAAATCTCTATCACTAACGTTCCGAAAAGAAGTGAGTTTCTCTTAGCATCAAAACCTTTGATCATTTCAAACAAGATCAAAGAGGGAAGATCAATGCTATAATTCTTTCCCATTGCATACAAGAGCCGAGCATGTTTGGCAGAATTTCATTCTTTTGGGCAAGTGGAGCAAATTTTGAACTGGCAATCAAGTTAAGCATTTTGTATTTGTCAGTCACTTCTCCTTGTTTAAGAAACTGTTTGCCCCTCCTCCACTTGAAGTTCATAATTCTTGTCAATTCTTCTCCCACCACATCCAAACTTACTTCTTTCCTTGTAGGATAGTTAGGCCTAGGTACCCGTGGCACCAACCTTACTTCGAAGATTGTTTCCTTCTTGCATTGATGTAAATCCCCCTCACATACATATTGATCACCTCATTCACCACCTCAACATTGGAGTAAAACACCCTCAAAATTTCTGTCACTACTTCCTCTCTATTTCTCAAATTATTATCCCAACTCCTTCCATTATTGCCAATATACCCAACTCATCAAAATGGTGCAATTTAATAGTCCGTTCACACACAGTGGGTTGATTTTGAAAGTAAGTGTCATACCTATCGGCCTTGAGGATCCTGGGAAATCATGTTTGATCATATCAACAAACAAACGATGCCCTTCCAGCCTTTTCCTCGATGATTTCTTCCACAAAATTTGGCTCTTGGCTTACCACATTCACATTTTATCGAGCAGGCATCTTCATTCTTGGAGGTATCTTGGATTTTGAGGTTTTTGAGGAAGGATGGCCTGAATTTGTTTGGTTAAAAGTAAGAAATTGGATGGGAATATGGTGTGGGTGAATGATTTTTGAGGAAAAATTGAAGGGGGAGAAGTTTGTGAGGCTTGGGTAGTTGAAGGGGTTGCCTAGGGTTTGGGTTTTGAAGGGGTTGGGCGATTTCTGAAGTGGAGAAGATGATCCAACGTTTTATACCCCGAAAGCCAACGTTCGAACAGAGCTGACATTCGAACAAAGGTTCAAAAAATTTGAAAATTGCATTTGAACTTGGCACTAGCATTCGAACGAAGGTTGCTCCCAGTACTTTGGTTCTCTGCAGAACCTGAGATGTTGAAAGCTCCTTGCGTTCGAAC
Source organism: Ilex paraguariensis (assembly GCA_963454935.2). Classification (NCBI taxonomy): domain Eukaryota; kingdom Viridiplantae; phylum Streptophyta; class Magnoliopsida; order Aquifoliales; family Aquifoliaceae; genus Ilex; species Ilex paraguariensis. Next base: position 260,708 of record CAUOFW020004225.1, read on the forward strand.
TTGGCACTGGTGTTTGAACAAAAATAAAAATTGGAAAAGTATGGCATCTTAGGACAAGTCCCTACCCACGCTATAAATTCACCCGGCAAATTAGGACATTCCTTATTCGGCCCACATCTTATTTCAACAAAAATGGTAAGATTAACGAACATTTTTACAGAAGTGGTCCGACCATTGGCCTTCATTCCTCAGAAACATCTACTTATCCCAACTTTGTCAAAAAAAATTTCTAATCCGATTTTTCCCTTGTCTCCATTCTATTTGAAGAATTTGTGACCCTACCAATTTCTTGTCACACATAATGTGTGAGCACAGGACTGGTATAGTATGGTGTCTCAAGAAAATCCTTACTCTGCCCATACATTATCTAGTCTAAACGATCGAGTGTGCGACCAAAACTTGGTTCAAAACATTGATTATATTTCCTCATATGAAAGAGCCTACCACATCGATTGCAGGCACCAAGTCATTTGGCTCGACAACATTTAGCATAAGTGCTTCTTCCATTTAATGGTTTTGCTTGCTTTTCTCGGATTTCAATTTTTCATAGCAGTCTTACTTTTTTCATTATTACAGAATGCACATCATATGAAAATGTGCAAAAAAAACTTAAACTAAACCAAAAAATCTTAACATCCATGTTTGCTAG
>CAUOFW020004225.1:261481-284024 GCA_963454935.2 Ilex paraguariensis
TTTTTTTTTTTGAATCACAACTCATTTGCTGGATTGGTTTCTTTTGCATTTCTTTATTTCTTTGTTCATTTCCTTCTACTCTTTTGTTTGCCCTTTTCTTTTTTTCTCAATCCGCATCCTCTCCTTTTCCTTTTTTTCATCTCCATAAAATCTACTTTTAAGAGAATGTGGAAGAAAATTAGATAACCAAGGCAGGTATATATATTTTTCCATAGGTTTGGTCAAAAAGATGGTTGTACAGAAAAGAGTTTTCATTTTTAGGCTCAATCACAGCTGACTAGAGATTTTGTTGCAAAAGAAATGGACAAGGCTCAAATAAAAATCACAAATGGCCTAAGATCCTTTCTCAGGTCTGTGCACATGTATTTACATGTGAAAAAAATTCTTTATGGGATACATCAACATACTGGTCTACTTGCATCAATCAAAACAAACTTAATGAGATTATTCAAGAATTGAAAGTGAACAACCTTACCTGAGTTAGTGCTGATTTTTTCTCAAAAAAATCGCAAGGCTCAAAAGCTTACCACGAGGTTCTTCGCTATCTCCACTGATTATGTCAGGTTTCCCAACAATGTAAGTTATATCCCAATTCCATTTTTCAAGCCTGGCCATTCTGCACTTTCTTAAGAGTAACAAATGTCAATGTACATTCGACACTTAAAGCATAGAGAAAATAACATTTTTCCAAAAAATGAGGTTTCCAATTCAGACTGTTAGATCAAGTGTTAACATAACCCTGTGCTTAGTCACTTTAGCAAGTAACCATAATATCACATTCGTTCAATCAATTAACAGGAAATAAAAATGTAAAGACTAAAATTTACCAAATGCATTAATAAGATAATTGTTGCAAAACTAGGATAAACCATTCAAAATTTCCCATGATTCAAAACAAAACAGTTAAATTGTCTTAAAGAGAACAAAACATGGGGTAAACTAAAGAAATGAAAATGAACATAGTCTCTAGCAACTCAAGAGCCCGGACATCCAGCTGCTCCACCACCCAAACAATGGAGAATCTCATCTTGCTTTGCATCGATGCTAAGCATGATCTCTCATAAAGTCCTTCTATCACCCATCTCAACATGGGCCTATTCTGCCTCCCTCTCTTCTTTGGCATCCAAAGTATCTTGCACCTTATCGGTGCCATGTCCTGGCGGCATGTCCTCCAGTGTGACCTTGCTCCTCCGAAATGAAACCTTGTTCAAGAATCCCATTGGCTTAAGCACTTCCCATTTTGGCTTGATCTTCGCTCCCCAATCAATGCAAATCTCTATCACTAACGTTCCGAAAAGAAGTGAGTTTCTCTTAGCATCAAAACCTTTGATCATTTCAAACAAGATCAAAGAGGGAAGATCAATGCTATGATTCTTTCCCATTGCATACAAGAGCCGAGCATGTCTGGAAGAATTTCATTCTTTTGCCCAAGTGGAGCAAATTTTGAAATGGCAATCAAGTTAAGCATTTTGTATTTGTCAGTCACTTCTCCTTGTTTAAGAAACTGTTTGCCCCTCCTCCACTTGAAGTTCATAATTCTTGTCAATTCTTCTCCCACCACATCCAAACTTACTTCTTTCCTTGTAGGATAGTTAGGCCTAGGTACCCGTGGCACCAACCTTACTTCGAAGATTGTTTCCTTACTTGCATTGATGTAAATCCCCCTCACATACATATTGATCACCTCATTCACCACCTCAACATTGGAGTAAAACACCCTCAAAATTTCTATCACTGCTTCCTCTCTATTTCTCAAATTATTATCCCAACTCCTTCCATTATTGCCAATATACCCAACTCATCAAAATGGTGCAATTTAATAGTCCGTTCACACACAGTGGGTTGATTTTGAAAGTAAGTGTCATACCTATCGGCCTTGAGGATCCTGGGAAATCATGTTTGATCATATCAACAAACAAACGATGGCCTTCCAGCCTTTTCCTCGATGATTTCTTCCACAAAATTTGGCTCTTGGCTTACCACATTCACATTTTATCGAGCAGGCATCTTCATTCTTGGAGGTATCTTGGATTTTGAGGTTTTTGAGGAAGGATGGCCTGAATTTGTTTGGTTAAAAGTAAGAAATTGGATGGAATATGGTGTGGGTGAATGATTTTTGAGGAAAAATTGAAGGGGGAGAAGTTTGTGAGGCTTGGGTAGTTGAAGGGGTTGCCTAGGGTTTGGGTTTTGAAGGGGTTGGGCGATTTCTGAAGTTGAGAAGATGATCCAACTTTTTATACCCCGAAAGCCAACGTTCGAACAGAGCTGACATTCAAACAAAGGTTCAAAAAATTTGAAAATTGCATTCGAACTTGGCACTAGCATTCGAACGAAGGTTGCTCCCAGTACTTTGGTTCTCTGCAGAACCTGAGATGTTGAAAGCTCCTTGCGTTCGAACTTGGCACTGGTGTTTGAACAAAAATAAAAATTGGAAAAGTATGGCATCTTAGGACAAGTCCCTACCCACGCTATAAATTCACCCGGCAAATTAGGACATTCCTTATTCGGCCCACATCTTATTTCAACAAAAATGGTAAGATTAACGAACATTTTTACAGAAGTGGTCCGACCATTGGCCTTCATTCCTCAGAAACATCTACTTATCCCAACTTTGTCAAAAAAAATTTCTAATCCGATTTTTCCCTTGTCTCCATTCTATTTGAAGAATTTGTGACCCTACCAATTTCTTGTCACACATAATGTGTGAGCACAGGACTGGTATAGTATGGTGTCTCAAGAAAATCCTTACTCTGCCCATACATTATCTAGTCTAAACGATCGAGTGTGNTTCTATTTGAAGAATTTGTGACCCTACCAATTTCTTGTCACACATAATGTGTGAGCACAGAACTGGTATAGTATGGTGTCTCAAGAAAATCCTTACTCTGCCCATACATTATCTAGTCTAAACGATCGAGTGCGCGACCAAAACTTGGTTCAAAACATTGATTATATTTCCTCATATGAAAGAGCCTACCACATCGATTGCAGGCACCAAGTCATTTGGCTCGACAACATTTAGCATAAGTGCTTCTTCCATTTAATGGTTTTGCTTGCTTTTCTCGGATTTCAATTTTTCATAGCAGTCTTACTTTTTTCATTATTACAGAATGCACATCATATGAAAATGTGCAAAAAAAACTTAAACTAAACCAAAAAATCTTAACATCCATGTTTGCTAGGCTTATGACACTATTTNTTTTTTCATTATTACAGAATGCACATCATATGAAAATGTGCAAAAAAAACTTAAACTAAACCAAAAAATCTTAACATCCATGTTTGCTAGACTTATGACACTCTATCTGGCTCTTTAACGTATATTAGTCACAAAGACGATTGAAGTTGTCTTTACAGACATGATCATTTTTTTTTAAACACAAGAAAAGTTTTAAAATGTATATTTATGTTACAAATACGAAATACGATCAAGACTTCGCACTCCCAAACTAAACGTTACATTGTCCTCAATGTTTCAAATTTATCAATATGTGCAAAGTGCATTTAGAGTTGAAGAGAGAGACCTGTACATCTGCCAAAGTCCTACAAAAAAGTACATAATTTTATTACATTAATAAGCTTTACAAAAACTAGGGTTTTGATCAACATTGGTACCCCGATGCGTAAATGCATAAATAAGAACAAAATCCATGAGTAAACAAAGAATTAAAATATAGAATATAAACCAAAGGACGGTATCCATTGAGTGTGAAGTCATGGAGTTTGCAGAGGATAAACTTCAAAGGTAAAGAGAATGAAGACGAGCGGCAAAGCTTTTTTAGAAAGAGAGTGAAGTGTGAAAAGTGATGTGCATTTAGGGTTGTGATGCTTTCATAGAGACATTGTTTGGGTGTGGTCGGATTCTTGAGATGTAAATTCTCATAACCCAACCCGACTCTGTGTCTGAACCCCCCAAAAAAATTATTCAAGATATTCTTGTAACGCCCCAAAATCTCTCTTGAATGACATTACTGTCTAAAACCATTTACATCATGAGAGCAACTAATAAAATCTATAAATAAAGCTAATTTCATTCATCATCCATAATATATATACAACATCATCCAAAAGAATATGTCAAACTATGACAATNAAATCATTCACATCATGAGAGCAACTAATAAAATTCATAAATAAATATAATTTCATTCATCATCCATAATATCTATAACACCATTCCAAAAGAATATGTCAAACCTTGGCAATTACATCCAAAAGAATCAAACTTAATCTTGCAGCAGAATAACAAAATATTAGACTTCACATTGTCTCAAAATAATTTCCTAGTCTAGAACATAAGAGGGTATAGCTTTAAATATCCACCTCGGGGTCCACGTTCCCATCTATTGGAGCTTCCCAATGTGCCGGCTCATCAACTCTGAGCTCCTCCTCTAAACCAAAATTTGAAAATAAATATTGTTTGTAGGGGCTGAGCACTAAGCTCTGTAGGAAAATCCTTCCAAACTTGGACAAAGTTTTGAAAACATATAACACAAGTCGGTCTCATTTCACAAATATCATATATAACTTTTGAAAGAAAAAANATCTATTGGAGCTTCCCAATGTGCCGGCTCATCAACTCTGAGCTCCTCCTCTAAACCAAAATTTGAAAATAAATATTGTTTGTAGGGGCTGAGCACTAAACTCTGTAGGAAAATCCTTCCAAACTTGGACAAAGTTTTGAAAACATATAACACAAGTCGGTCTCATTTCACAAATATCATATATAAATTTTGAAAGAAAACAATGACAGTTCATCTGATCTCAAGTTTAAGCAATATCAATAAATTAAAAGAAGAGATAAAACCAATTCCCAACAGTAAGCCATTTCCAATNAAAATAAATATTGTTTGTAGGGGCTGAGCACTAAACTCTGTAGGAAAATCCTTCCAAACTTGGACAAAGTTTTGAAAACATATAACACAAGTCGGTCTCATTTCACAAATATCATATATAAATTTTGAAAGAAAACANTGCTCATAGGGCCAAAAATTACATTTTTCTCCTAAATTAAGGTTTTGTCACTAAATTTCTTCAATTCAATCTCTATGTCTACCCTAAGGTTTGTAGACATTTCGGATTCATTTTTAATGTTATTTTAATCTAAAAATATTTAGTTCTATGATTTATCTTTATACTAAAGTAAATTTACACTCGAAAAACTAAAATTACTATTTTATTCCTCTGAACCACTTTTAATGAAGGTTTAAATCGGTNTAAGCAATATCAATAAATTAAAAGAAGAGATAAAACCAATTCCCAACAGTAAGCCATTTCCAATCATAAACCATTTCCACAACAACAAACACTATCCACAATTTGTACCATTTCCAATAATGTATATCAAATCNATCATAAACCATTTCCACAACAACAAACACTATCCACAATTTGTACCATTTCCAATTATGTATATCAAACCACAACTTCTNTCTGTTTCACATGTTTTTCATTTCCAATCCATTCTAAACCCTTCCAACACCAACCCAAACTTATACAACATATATTTGTACATTAAACATAGTTAGNCGCATGAATAAACACATCGAGAATATCCTGGCCCACACACACACACCCAATCCTCGTAAGGATATCCTACTTTTAGGAAAGGCATATACCAACGCATTGGCAGTGATGAATCCAACCCAGGAATAGNTATCTTTCACAACATTATGTATCTATGTATCTCAGGTATGATGTATGACATCGCATGAATAAACACATCGACAATATCCTGGCCCACACACACACACCCAATCCTTGTAAGGATATCCTACTTTTAGGAAAGGCATATACCAACGCATTGGCAGTGATGAATCCAACCCAGGAATAGTATACTAACCCTCATCCTTAGTACCCATGAGCGAATAGTGGTTTGGTCCTCATAAGGCACCAACCCCACTACGAGTGGTAAGAAAAATTCAAACCCGCACGGAGTAGAAAACACATCTACCCACTCTACGATACCTAGTCAATGGCTACTCATGGTCATCCAAACATCCACAAGAGATACAATTCCCAACAATTTCTCAAATAACAAACACATTCCAAAATCCCCAAATTTCACATGTAGTATTACCATAGAACAATTTAAGAAAATAAGCAAGAGATCATCAACAATACCATTTTATTGTTTAATACAAAGCACTAAAGTTTTGAAATCAAGGACAAAGGAAAAATCAAGAGAAAAATCATTTCTCTTGAAAACTAGGGTTCTAAGGCAAGAAAAAGAGATTTCANGGTCTGTGGATGATAAGGGGTTACAACCTTAAGAGAAATTAAATTTTTTTTCATCAACTTTTCAAAAGGACAATTGCAAAAATGAGCACCCCCATCACTTATGATGGATATAGGAATTCCAAATCGAGACAACATATTTTCTTTTAAAAATTTAATCACTATGTGGTGATCATTATTTCGGCATAGAATTGCTTCAACCCCATTTGGACACATAATCGACAGCCACCAAGATATATAGATAGCCAAAGGAAGGGGGAAATGGTCCCATGAAATTGATACCCCAACAATAAAAATTTTGATTTTCAGTATGTGGTTCAAAGACATCATGTTTCTTTTAGAAATACTCCCTAGTCTTTGGCGTCTATCACATGTTAGACAGAAGACATCCTTAAAAAGTGTGGGCCAATAAAATCCACATTACAAGATTTTTACAGCAGTTTTCTTTGACAAAAAATAACCACATGATTTAGAATGACAAAAAAAATTACTTGTCTGATCTCTTGATTAAGTACACAACGTCTTATGATTTGATCCTTACAGTGTTTAAACACGTATGGATCCTCCCAAAAGAGATTACGTACTTCTCTTAAAAATTTCCTTTTATCCATCATGGTTAATGAAGGGGGGAACGTACAAGTGGCTAGAAAGTTAGCAATATCAGCATACAATGGTAACTCCAAGATTGTGAACATTTGCTCATTTGGAAAATTTTCGTTGATTGGTAACTTGTACTCATGAAATTCATATGTTAGCCTTTGTAGATGATCTGCCACTACATTTTTGACCTCTTTTTTGTCCTTGATAATTAGGTCAAATTCTTACAATAAGAGTATCCATATTAATAGTTGTGGCTTGACATTTTTTTTGTGAGCAAATACTTCAACCCTGCATGATCAGTAAACACAATGACAGAAGAACCAACTAGGTAAGAATGAAATTTTTCTAGAGCAAAAACCATAGCAAAAAATTCTTTTTCAATTGTGGAATAATTCATTTGAGCATCATTTAGAGTCTTGCTTGCATAATAGATCACATAAGGTTTTTTGTCCTTTCTTTGACCCAACACTGCTCCCACAACATAATCACTTGTATCGCACATCAATTCAAGGGGTAACATCCAGTTAGGAGATTGCATTATTGGAGCAGAGATTAACATACCCTTAAGGTTATTAAAAGCTTGTTGGCATGCCTTATTCCATACGAAAGATACATCTTGACTTTAGAGATGACACATGAGTTTTGATATGGTACTAAAATCTTTGTTGAATCTCATGTAGAACCCTACATGCCCTAGAAATGATTGGACAACTTTAATAGTTTTAGGATTAGACAAATTGCCTATCAGATCTATTTTTGCTTTGTCAACTTTTATGCCTTCTGATGAAACAATGTGACCCAAAAAAAAAGTCTTGTGTTACCATGAAATGATATTTCTCCCAATTAATCACCAGATTGGTTTTCTTACATCTTATCAAAAATATTTCCAGGTTAGTTAAACATAATTCAAATGAATCTCCATACATAGAAAAATCATCCATGAATACTTCCAAAAATCTTTGAACCATGTCACTAAACAAACTCAACAAGCATCTTTGAAATGTTGCAAGAGTGTTACAAAGTCCAAACAACATCCTTTTAAATGCAAAAGTATTGAATGGGAATGTGAATGTTGTTTTCTCTTGGTCTTCAAGTGCTATCTTGATTTGATTTTACCCAGAATACCCATCTAAGAAATAATAAAATGTGTGGCTTGAAATCCTTTCTAGGACTTGTTCGAGAAAGGGAAGAGGAAAATGGTCCTTCCTAGTCGCCGAGTCGCCGAATTGAGCTTCCAGTAGTCTATGCACATTCCCATCCTATAACAACTCGGGTAGGTACCAACTCATTGGCATCATTTTTAACTACTGTGACCCCAGAATTATTGGACACGACTTGGGTTGGACTGACCCATTTATTGTCAGAGATGGAAAAGATGATTCCTACATCTAATAGTTTGAGCACCTCAGTCTGTGCAACCTCCTTCTTTTGCAAGTTGGAATTTGGTAGGATTTTTCTATGATTCTTTGCCCACTCGACTACATCAGTTTGTGGAAATGATGGCTCAAGGGGAGTTCATGAGAAAAGTCCAAAGGAGGCAATTGAATTTTTTGATACCATATCCGAGAATTCCTAGATGAAGAAGGTAAATCAGACTACTATTGGGTCTCTCACAGAACACGTGNGATAAGAGTGTGGGGGGGGGAGTTTATCCAAAAGTCAATTCGTCTGAAACTCAAACTTCATGATCAATCTTTCAACAATGATTCTAAGTCTATACCATCATTTTATTCATCTTAGGAGAAATCTTAATATAATAGTATCCTTATTTAATTTTTAATACGGGGTCTTACAATTCTAGATTCATTAGAACAATGGATTCCACGTCCTTAACAAACCCTTCATGAAATGGTTTTAGACATTGACCATTAACAATAAAAACAATACCATTTTAAGGATTCTCTACCTCCACTACTCCATGTCCAAACACTCGCCTTACAATGTAAAGCCCAGTCCACCTTGACCTCAACTTACCAGGAAACAGGTGGAGCCTTGAATTAAACAGAAAAACATTTTGGGAAGGAACAAAATATTTTCTCATTATGTTTTTGTCATGAAAAATTTTCATCATTTCTTTTGCAATTTTAGCATTGTCATAGGCCTCATTTCTCAAATCTTCTGACTCGTTAATCTAAAGTTTCCTTGATATTCCTGCCTTGTCCAAGTCAAAGTTGATAGTTTTAATAGTCTAGTATGCTCTGTGTATTTCAATTCAACAGATAGGTGACAAGACTTTCCATAAACTAGTCGATAAGGAGACATACCCGAAATTATTTTAAAGGCAGTGTGATATACCCAAACTGCATTAGTTTGTTGTAATTACCAATCTCTGTGATGCAGATTTACCCTTTTTTTCAAATTCATTTTAATCTCTCAATTAGTCAATTCGGCCTATCCACTGGTCTGTGGATGATAAGGGGTTACAACCTTAAGAGAAATTAAATTTTTTTTCATCAACTTTTCAAAAGGACAATTGCAAAAATGAGCACCCCCATCACTTATGATGGATATAGGAATTCCAAATCGAGACAACATATTTTCTTTTAAAAATTTAATCACTATGTGGTGATCATTATTTCGACATGGAATTGCTTCAACCCCATTTGGACACATAATCGACAGCCACCAAGATATATAGATAGCCAAAGGAAGGGAAAAATGGTCCCATGAAATTGATACCCCAACAATAAAAATTTTGATTTTCAGTATGTGGTTCAAGGACATCATGTTTCTTTTAGAAATACTCCCTAGTCTTTGGTGTCTATCACATGTTAGACAGAAGACATCCTTAAAAAGTGTGGGCCAATAAAATCCACATTACAAGATTTTTACAGCAGTTTTCTTTGACAAAAAATAACCACATGATTTAGAATGACAAAAAAAATTACTTGTCTGATCTCTTGATTAAGTACACAACGTCTTATGATTTGATCCTTACAGTATTTAAACACGTATGGATCCTCCCAAAAGAGATTACGTACTTCTCTTAAAAATTTCCTTTTATCCATCATGGTTAATGAAGGGGGGAACGTACAAGTGGCTAGAAAGTTAGCAATATCAGCATACAATGGTAACTCCAAGATTGTGAACATTTGCTCATTTGGAAAATTTTCATTGATTGGTAACTTGTACTCATGAAATTCATATGTTAGCCTTTGTAGATGATCTGCCACTACATTTTTGACCTCTTTTTTGTCCTTGATAATTAGGTCAAATTCTTACAATAAGAGTATCCATATTAATAGTTGTGGCTTGACATTTTTTTTGTGAGCAAATACTTCAACCCTGCATGATCAGTAAACACAATGACAGAAGAACCAACTAGGTAAGAATGAAATTTTTCTAGAGCAAAAACCATAGCAAAAAATTCTTTTTCAATTGTGGAATAATTCATTTGAGCATCATTCAGAGTCTTGCTTGCATAATAGATCACATAAGGTTTTTTGTCCTTTCTTTGACCCAACACTACTCCCACAACATAATCACTTGTATCGCACATCAATTCAAGGGGCAACATCCAGTTAGGAGATTGCATTATTGGAGCAGAGATTAACATACCCTTAAGGTTATTAAAAGCTTGTTGGCATGCCTTATTCCATACGAAAGATACATCTTGACTTTAGAGATGACACATGAGTTTTGATATGGTACTAAAATCTTTGTTGAATCTCATGTAGAACCCTACATGCCCTAGAAATGATTGGACAACTTTAATAGTTTTAGGATCAGACAAATTGCCTATCAGATCTATTTTTGCTTTGTCAACTTTTTATGCCTTCTGATGAAACAAAGTGACCCAAAAAAAAAGTCTTGTGTTACCATGAAATTATATTTCTCCCAATTAATCACTAGATTGGTTTTCTTACATCTTATCAAAAATATTTCCAGGTTAGTTAAACATAATTCAAATGAATCTCCATACATAGAAAAATCATCCATGAATACTTCCAAAAATCTTTGAACCATGTCACTAAACAAACTCAACAAGCATCTTTGAAATGTTGCAGGAGTGTTACAAAGTCCAAACAACATCCTTTTAAATGCAAAAGTATTGAATGGGAATGTGAATGTTGTTTTCTCTTGGTCTTCAAGTGCTATCTTGATTTGATTTTACCCAGAATACCCATCTAAGAAATAATAAAATGTGTGACTTGAAATCCTTTCTAGGACTTGTTCGAGAAAGGGAAGAGGAAAATGGTCCTTCCTAGTCGCCGAATTGAGCTTCCAGTAGTCTATGCACATTCCCATCCTATAACAACTCGGGTAGGTACCAACTCATTGGCATCATTTTTAACTACTGTGACCCCAGAATTATTGGACACGACTTGGGTTGGGCTGACCCATTTATTGTCAGAGATGGAAAAGATGATTCCTACATCTAATAGTTTGAGCACCTCAGTCTGTGCAACCTCCTTCTTTTGCAAGTTGGAATTTGGTAGGATTTTTCTATGATTCTTTGCCCACACGACTACATCAGTTTGTGGAAATGATGGCTCAAGGGGAGTTCATGAGAAAAGTCCAAAGGAGGCAATTGAATTTTTTGATACCATATCCGAGAATTCCTAGATGAAGAAGGTAAATCAGACTACTATTGGGTCTCTCACAGAACACGTGTATGGGATTTGTGCTTTGATCGGACACCCTACTAGGGAATGCCCTACCATCCCTGCATTTAAGGAAGTTTTGTTCGAGCAGACCAATGCAATTTTCAATTTTAGCAAGCCCTATTCCAACTCTTATTCTAAAACTTACAATCCAGGGTGACAAAATTACTTGACTTTCAACTGAAGGAACACACAACAACCTCCCATAAACCCACAACAAGGTTCACAACCACCATCTCAAGGGCCTCCTACGTATCAACCATACAAACCACCACACAAGAGAAGTCTTGATGACACATTAAATCAGTTCATGCAAAGCCAAATGAACTACAACAATCATTCCACTTAGGCTTTCAATGTATTCAAAACCTAGACCACTCAATCGTTCTAGGATCTCAAAAGTCATATCTAGAAGTTAACCTAGTTAATGACCACACATGAGAAGGGTAAGTTTCCTACCCAACCTACACAACCACAAGGTTAATATCAGGTGGGTAACCCTTCTACCATGGAATCTCCACAAGACCAAGTTCAAGTCATCACTACTCTAAAAAATGGTAAAAGCCATTGACAAAATAATCAAACCATCACCACTCAATGAGACCACACCTGTGCTCAACCTCTACTAGTCTCTCCAGATGAGACTAAATCTGGAGAGAATAAGGAGCCATGACCACTATGTCTCATTCCTGCTCATTTTCCTCAAAGACTCAAGAAAACATAGAAGTTGAACAACCATGCAGAAATTTACGAGCTTTTTAAGGAAGTAAAAATTAATATACCACTTCTAGATGCCATCAAGCAAGTTCCCTCTTATGCCAAGTTTCAAAAGAATTTGTGCACAATTAAAAAGAAGTCAAAATGTTCAAAAAAGAGCCTTCTTAAATGAACAAGCCAGTGCCATACTCCAACAAAAAATCCCTCCAAAATACAAGGATCTAGGTTGTCCCACGGTGTCATGTATCATCGAGAATTTCAAGATAGAACAAGTATTGCTTGATCTTGGAGCCAGTGTCAACTTACTCCCTTTCTTAGTCTACCAACAACTAGGTTTGGGTGAACTAAAAACCACATGTATCACACCGTAGTTGGAAGATAGGTCTATCAAAGTTCCAAGGGGTATTGTTGAAGATGTCCTTTTTTAAGTGGACAACTTTTTTTCTTCTGTTGACTTCATTGTCTTCGATACTTAGCAAGCAATGCATTTAGGGAATCAAATTCCCGTCATTGTTGGTCAACCTTTTCTAGCAACTTCAAATGCATTAATCAATTATAGGAATGGGGTCATGAAATTGACTTTCAGGAACATGGCTCTTGAGCTTAACATTTTCAACATTGCTAAGCACCCCGGTGAGGGAAAAGAAGTGAAAGAAGTGAATTTCATTGAGTCTTTGACACATGAACATTTGAACAGAGCATTTTTTGAAAACTCCNGCTATCTTGATTTGATTTTACCCAGAATACCCATCTAAGAAATAATAAAATGTGTGGCTTGAAATCCTTTCTAGGACTTGTTCGAGAAAGGGAAGAGGAAAATGGTCCTTCCTAGTCGCCGANTTTCAACATTGCTAAGCACCCCGGTGAGGGAAAAGAAGTGAAAGAAGTGAATTTCAATGAGTCTTTGGCACATGAACATTTGAACAGAGCATTTTTTGAAAACTCCCTAGAATCTTATTCACTGGAGTCTATCACATTAGAGTTGGAAGAAGACTATCAGAGTATAGTCAAGGAACTAAAGAGTTCCCCTACCCATGCTACCGGGACATGGGTACCCAAATTTGAAGAATTGACCCTGAGTGGTACAAAGTCATTCTCATCTAGTATCAAGCCACCAAGGCCTGAATTGAAAATCCCTCCCATCTGACTTAAAATATCCATTTTTAGGGGAAGATGANCATTAGAGTTGGAAGAAGACTATCAGAGTATAGTCAAGGAACTAAAGAGTTCCCCTGCCCATGCTACCGGGACATGGGTACCCAAATTTGAAGAATTGACCCCGAGTGGTACAAAGTCGTTCTCATCTAGTATCAAGCCACCAAGGCCTGAATTGAAATCCCTCCCATCTGACTTAAAATATCCATTTTTAGGGGAAGATAAGTCTTACCTAGTGGTAATTGCATCCAAGCTTGCAAATTTACAAGAGTCTAAGTCAGGTTGAAGTGCTTAAACTATTAAACATTGATATTATATATTCTATATTTGACAGTAAATGGGTTAGCCCTACATAGGTGGTACCTAATAAATCTGGTGTTACAGNGAGTCTAAGTCAGGTTGAAGTGCTTAAACTATTAAACATTGATATTATATATTCTATATTTGATAGTAAATGGGTCAGCCCTACATAGGTGGTACCTAATAAATCTGGTGTTACAGTAATGAGAAACCAAGAAAATGAATTAGTCCCTATGCATACTGCATATGTGTATTGACTATTAGAAATTGAATTCTCTCACAAGAAAGATCATTTTCCCTACCATTCTTGGACCAAGTTTTGGAAAGAATAGCTGGACATACATATTATTATTTTTTGGATGGATATTCTAGCTAGAACCAAATAGAAATAACTANAGTAATGAGAAACCAAGAAAATGAATTAGTCCCTATGCATACTGCATATGTGTATTGACTATTAGAAATTGAATTCTCTCACAAGAAAGATCATTTTCCCTACCATTCTTGGACCAAGCTTTGGAAAGAATAGCTGGACATACATATTATTATTTTTTGGATGGATATTCTAGCTAGAACCAGATAGAAATAACAANCCATTCTTGGACCAAGTTTTGGAAAGAATAGCTGGACATACATATTATTATTTTTTGGATGGATATTCTAGCTAGAACCAAATAGAAATAACTATTGATGACCAAAAGAAAACTACATTTACATGTCCTTTTGGCACTTTTGCTTATAAAAGAATATCATTTGGATTGTGTAATGCTCCAACCACTTTTCGACGCTGTATGTTAAGCATTTTTAGTGATATGGTGGAGCAATTTTTAGATGTTTTTATAGATGATTTTTCTGTATATGGTCATTCATTTGAATTGTGTTTAAAAAATCTTGAAAAAGTCCTTACTCGGTGTAAGAAAAAAATCTTGTTTTGAATTGCAAAAAGTGTTATTTCATGGTCACACAGGGCATTGTTCTAGGACATGTAGTTGTATCAGAGGGAATTGAAGTTGACAAATCAAAGATTGATTTAATAGCCAATCTCCCTCCACCTAAGACGGTAAAAAATGTTCGATCCTTTCTAGGTCATGTAGGATTCTATAGAAGATTCATTAAAGATTTTAGTTTGATATCCAGACCAATGTGTAATCTTCTATGTTAGGATATACCATTTGATTGGAATGATGCAAGTCAGTCAGCATTTGGTAAACTTAAAAGCATGCTTACTTCTGCACCAATTATGCAACCTCCTAATTGGTCTTTACCTTTTAAACTAATGTCTAATGCTAGTGATTATGCAGTAGGAGCTGTCTTAAGTCAAAGAAAAGATAAAAGACCCTATGTGATTTACTATGCAAGCAAAACTCTGAATGATGCATGCTTGATGTTTTTCGTTGTAGTATCCTAACATCTAGACATCATCCCTCAATGTGTGCATGGCTTATAGGGATAAGGGAGTGTCACTCTCCCTCAGAATGATGCAAGAAACAAGGCAACGGAATAATGTGGAAATGAAATGAACAAAATGTTTGGAATGAATTGTTTATGAACAAAAGTGCTCCCCAAGCGCAAGGAGTCTTTTGAATGTCGTGTTTTACTTGGAAAAGTATTCCAAGGTCATCTCCTCAGGGAAGGAAGTTCAAGTGTGTGAAGGTGATTTTGTCAAACTAGAAGAGAAGTGTAAAATCTTTTGAGTTTTGAGTTTGGTGATTTGTGTTTTTGATGGAAATGAAAGGAAAATAAGTGTTGGCTAATCCAAAGAGTCATTCCAATGGGAAGGCCAATTCAACTCGAAACCTTCCTCCAATGGTGCATAGATGAACTATTGATTCGTGCGAAGCTAGGGACGAGATGGAATGAGTATCTAAGCATAAACCATGACCAGGCCTACTGGATATCAAAGGCTCACCATCTCATCCACTCTCAACACAGTCAAACCGAACCATCATACACCGAGAGGAGGAAAGAAAAAGAGTTGAAATGGAATATCCAAGAGAGGGCCTCCCTTGGATTAGCCAATTTAAAATCTAGCTACTCATAACTAAGGGAAGGACAAGCATAATGTAAAAAGACATGTAAAAGAAATGAAGATTAAAACTTAACTCAATGCAAGAAATCGTAAACTATGAAGGACAATATTCAATACCCAGTTTAAAGTATGAAATGAAGAAAAATTGAAAGCAACAATGGTGGATTGAAGAACATGTAACTAAACTTGAAATATACTTGAAATAGCTAAGATTAAAGTGCAAAATTAAGGATTACAAGAAATTTGAAGCTTACTACAATTGAAATGGAATGGAAAATGCAAAAACATAAGCTTTAGCACTATTCATCTTCTTTTTCCTTGGACTACTCCTAAGCTTAGGTAGCCACCACCCCAAATGTTGTGGAATGCTGAATATCTGGTGAGAGAGGATGGAAATTTTGTCCATGAGGCTCCCCATAGCCTGTGTGCAGGCCTCCCATCAATGGGAGGTGAGTTGATTGGCTTGGAAGGCTAGGAGAAGACTAGCCTGCAACTCCTCTAGCAACCCCTTTCTCTCCCATCCTCATTAATGTCNTAGCCTGCAACTCCTCTAGCAGCCCCTTTCTCTCCCATCCTCATTAATGTCAATGCTTCCAAAGTCCAAGCAAGGGTGTTGGGAGACCTGTAGATGTGTAAGGGATGTCAGGGGACAAGTGGGAGAATCAATGGTGGGACCCTCAAGCAAGTAGAGCATGAGTTTTAGGCATTATGGGCAAAACCAAAACCTTCCGGAAGGTCGATTCCAGTAGGCAAAACCTTCCAGAAGGTGACAGCTCAGGACCACCTTTAGTAACATTGTCATAACTTTTGATCCAACCGTTGGATTTAGTTGAAATGTTGACACAATACATAAGACAGCTATATCTACAACAGTTATGTTTTGAATGTTTTTAGATTCAAAGTAGATCATGGTCAAAAATAGGAAAAACGACGGTACTATGCCAAAACCTTGGGAAACCAGTGGACAAAACCTTCCGGAAGGTTTTCATCCAAAATCCATTTTTCATGGNCTCCCTTTTTATGGGATTTCTAGGCTAACACCATCACTTCTCTCTTTATTTCTTTTTCTTTTTTTTCTTAACATTTTCCTTTTTTCTTTGATCGCTCTTTCTTATTTCACCCATTTCTCTCCTTTTCTTGGATTTTTCATTCNGGTTTATTCACATTCCAAGCCTCCCAATCCTCATTTAATGTGTCCATCTCTTCACCCCACATTCACACTTAGTTGCAGGGCTCTAAAATCCATCATTTACGCTATAATTACATGTAACATCAAAATTTCCACATTATTCAAAACTTCAACTAACTCTAAGTAATTAAATGCAAAGTTAAGTTAGAAAGCACGGAATGAGGTCATTAAATATGCAATATTTTGTGCTCATCACACCCCCCAACTTATGATTTGCTAGTCCCTAGCAAACAAAATGTAAAAAGCAGGCAAACAAAATAAACATATTTTAATTCCGCAATTGCATTTAGCACATGCAACAAGCCTTTAAACCCCTATGTGATCCCTAGTGTACGAGTTTTGTCTTGTGAAGGTTTCCAGTGAAGGTACCTACAAACTTCTTTTCCTAGTATCCAATATTTAAAGCATATTCCTTTATCTTAACTAGCACTAGGATGTCAACAATAACTTTGTTCAACACACCCGAACTAATCACACATGAAACATAACATAGCTTTAAATGCTATTCTAGAGTATACACCTACACATTGCCTTTCAAAACTTGTGTGTGTGTGAAATGAATATGTAATTTAAGCATTTACTCAATGGAATCCATATTCACTTAGCTATCCAAATTCAGCTTTGATGCAAAACTCACCAAGAGTTTCTCTCAACAATGAGTCACACTATGATTATCCTGACATGCTCTCCATGTGTATATGTGAAATAGAATCATGTGTACAAAATGAAGTATGCTCACATATAATCGAAAAATGAAGTTCATGTATGAAATTGAAGCAACCTTGGCANAAATGAAGTATGCTCACATATAATCGAAAAATGAAGTTCATGTATGAAATTGAAGCAACCTTGGCAAAATCTTATGAAATGAATGCTAGGGCATTAGATAGCAAAATCAACTTCTCTTTTTCTTTAAAAGTATGCATCCCCCGTGCCTTCTCTAGATCATTTAGGACTTCAAAGGTTATAATGGGGCCTTTAGGTGATATTGGGGCACATGAAATGAAGGAAAGCGAATAACAAAGAGGGTTGTTCCAGGTGAATGACCTTTATTTTAAAAAGATCTCCCTTTTTATGGGATTTCAAGTCTACCACCATCACTTCACTCTTTATTTCTTTTTCTTCTTTTCCTTTTCCTTTTCTTTTTATCATTCTTTCTTCTTTCACCCCTTTCTCTCTCCTTTTTCTTTCTTTTCTCATTCTTTTTCATTCAACATTTTTGAAATTCACATCATTCATCCCTTTTGCTGGGTTTCCACACCACCATTCCTTTTCTTTTATGATCAATCATGGTTAGCTCTCGGAACAACCAAGGTGTGGTAAATTTTTATCATTTTGCACTGGCTTGGTCAATTCTGTGGAATGGAAACGAATTTTCAACAAGGCTCAAACATGACACTAGGGATAGAATTTCACAAAAAAGGGGCTAAGGCTCAAAAAATTTCAAAGGTGGCCTAAGATCATATCTAAATAAGCATGGGGGAGCACTGTACATATCAAGACAACATCAATCAACTACCCAAATGCACATAACCAAAACAAGCATAATGCGATTATTGAACAAGGATTGGCATTAATGCTCACATGGGTTCTTACTCATCTCCACTATTCATGTCAAACACTAAATGTGAACTCAATCCGTAAATTGCCAAAATTACACATTCATGGAGCACTTATGGGTGAATTCAAAAGCAAATGCATATGTGATACTCAAGTATAGGATGAAATTCTATGGTGTATTCATGTGTTAAAAATTCAAAATGAAGATCAAGCAATCACAAATCCCATAACAATTAGGATAGGGGAATATAGTTCAATATTACATATTTTCTACAAAAAATGTCCAAAATTTTCAAAAATTTTACATCTCTAACTATTATGTACAAAAATTGGTGGAACTTGTAAATTGTGCACCTCACCCCCCAGCTTGAACCATGCATTGTCCTCAATGCACAAGGAATCATGCAATGAGAAAAATGAAAGTAACATGGGAAATAAGATACCCCTCTTTTTTTCTTTTTATTTTTTTTATTTTTTTTATTTTTTTTGATATAAACATTAAAAGGAAAATGAAACACAAAGAAAAGCTTGTTGACACCCCAAACTTAAACTCACACATGAAATTGAATAAGATTTGTTATGATGATGCTCAAAATGAACTAAGTATAAATTAGGGAGAGGTAAACAACTTCATGCTAAAATCTACACTACAACATCATGAAAAGGAAAATATAACAATAAAATAAGTCTAACTACTATGTACATGAAAACAAAACAAAAATGGCTCATGTCAGTCTGGCTTCAATTCGGATATGAGCTTGCACCCATTGATTTTTTTGATTTTGAAATTTTTTTGTTGTATAAATGCCCTTCCTAACTAATCTATTCAACAATACAAAGGATAATGATTCAAAAATCTCAACCAAATAGAGGTGTAGGCAAGTTTATCCAATTCCAACAATGAAGTATACGATTTCTCTTTAAAAATTTATACACTTAACTCCATTTTAATGCCCTTCCCAAGTTAAAAATTGGGAACCTCAACACCACTCTTTGAGGGCAAAATGACCTTGTGCTCATTAGCCTCATGTGTGAGAATATTTTCATTAAATTTTTTGATATCTAGAGTGGTAGAAGATTTAACATCAATATGCATTCCATTGAGATGATTATCCTTAAGTTGAGAAATGTGAATTTGAACACCANTTTTTATTTTTTTTATTTTTTTTGATATAAACATTAAAAGGAAAATGAAACACAAAGAAAAGCTTGTTGACACCCCAAACTTAAACTCACACATGAAATTGAATAAGATTTGTTATGATGATGCTCAAAATGAACTAAGTATAAATTAGGGAGAGGTAAACAACTTCATGCTAAAATCTACACTACAACATCATGAAAAGGAAAATATAACAATAAAATAAGTCTAACTACTATGTACATGAAAACAAAACAAAAATGGCTCATGTCAGTCTGGCTTCAATTCGGATATGAGCTTGCGCCCATTGATTTTTTTGATTTTGAAATTTTTTTGTTGTATAAATGCCCTTCCTAACTAATCTATTCAACAATACAAAGGATAATGATTCAAAAATCTCAACCAAATAGAGGTGTAGGCAAGTTTATCCAATTCCAACAATGAAGTATACGATTTCTCTTTAAAAATTTATACACTTAACTCCATTTTAATGCCCTTCCCAAGTTAAAAATTGGGAACCTCAACACCACTCTTTGAGGGCAAAATGACCTTGTGCTCATTAGCCTCATGTGTGAGAATATTTTCATTAAATTTTTTGATATCTAGAGTGGTAGAAGATTTAACATCAATATGCATTCCATTGAGATGATTATCCTTAAGTTGAGAAATGTGAATTTGAACACCACTCTTAGATGACAAAATGACCTTGGGCTCATTAGCCTCATGTGAGATAATATCTTCATTAAATTTTTTACAATCAAGAGTGGTGGGAGATTCAACATCAATTTTCATTCCATAGAAATGATCATCCTCACTACATTGACTATGCTCAAATTGTTGTTCTCCACACATAGGAATTATAGCATTAGTCAATGCAATAAGGTCATCTCTTATTTCAAAAAATTGTTGGGCCACTTGGGCATTGACTTCCATTTGGTGTAGCATAAACTCATAAAAAATATTTTTCAATTCTTGCTCGCTTGAGTCCTCATATGTTGGATAGTGGCAAAATTCATTTGGTGGTGTAAGATCAGATGAAAAATTATAAGGTTCATTCTCCCAATCATAACTCGGATAACTTGGTGTAACATAGTGGTCGGGGTAAAAGTTTTCGGAGGCCAATATTGAATTTGAACCTTTGTATGCAAAGTCTTGAATCGGATAATTTATTGGGCACTCACTAGTGATGTGCCCATACTCATCACAAATCTCACNGTTTCCGAACCAACGATGGAGGCGAATACACTTCTAGGGAGTTCAAAGAGTATTGTGGTAACTATGGTATCAAACAAGAGAAGACAGTTCCACGTACCCCACAACATAATGGTGTATCGAAAAGGATAAATCATTCCATTGTGGAAAGAGTCTAATGCATGCTTAGTATGGCAAAGCTGCCGAATCCGTTATGGGGTGAACTTATTCATGATGCTTGTTATTTGATAAATAGATCACCCTCAGTACAGTTGAATTTTGATATTCCAAAGAAGGTGTGGTCTGGTAGGAATCCCTCCTATTCCCACTTAAGAATATTTGGGTGCAAGGCATTTGCACATGTATCCAAAAACCAGAGGCAAAAGCTTGATGTCAAGACTACTCTGTGCATCTTTATAGGCTATGGAGATGAACAATTTAGATACAGATTATAGGACCCAAAAGCTAAAAAATCATCAGCATCAAGGATGTGGTGTTCTATGAAAACCAGGTATATGAGTGCTTGATGTATTTCGTTGCAAATTCCTAACCTCTAAACATCATGCCTCAATGTGTGTATGGCTTATGTGTGAAAGGGAGTGTCACTCTCCCTCGGAATGATGTGAGAAAAGGGGCAACAGAATAATGGTAGAATGAAAGTGGATGAGATGAAATGAAATGCGTAAATGTGTACAAAAGTGCTCCCCAAGCGCAAGGAGTCTTTTGAATGTCGTGTTTTACTTGGAAAAGTATTCCAAGGTCGTCTCCTCAGGGAAAGAAGTTCAAGTGTGTGAAGGTGATTTTGTCGAAATGGAAGAGAAGTGTTANGCGGAAATGAAATGAACAAAATGTTTGGAATGAATTGTGTATGAACAAAAGTGCTCCCCAAGTGCAAGGAGTCTTTTGAATGTCGTGTTTTACTTGAAAAAGTATTCCAAGGTCGTCTCCTCAGGGAAAGAAGTTCAAGTGTGTGAAGGTGATTTTGTCGAAATGGAAGAGAAGTGTTAAATCTTTTGAGTTTTGAGTTTGGTGATTTGTGTTTTTGATGGAAATGAAAGGAAAACAAGTGTTGGCTAATCCAAAGAGTCATTCCAATGGGAAGGCCAATCCAACTCGAAACCTTCCTCCAATGGTGCATAGATGAACTATTGATTCGTGGGAAACTAGGAACGAGATGGAATGAGTATCTAAGCATAAACTGTGACTAGGCCTACGGGATATCAAAGGCTCACCATCTCATCCGCCCTCAACCCAGTCAAACCAAACCATCGTACACCGAGAGGAGGAAAGAAAAAGAGTTGAAATGGAATACCCAAGAAGGGGTATCCCTTCGATTAGCCAACTTAAAATCTAGCTACTCATAACTAAAGGAAGGACAAGCATAACGTAAAGAGACATGTAAAAGAAATGAAGATTAAAACTTAACTCAATGCAAGAAATCATAAACTATGAAGGACAATATTCAATACCCATTTTAAAGTATGAAATGAAGAAAACTTGAAAGCAACAATGGTGGATTGAAGAACATGTAACTAAACTTGAAACATACTTGAAATAGCTAAGATTAAAGTGCAAGAATTAAGGATTACAAGAAATTTGAAGCTTACTACAATTGAAATGGAATGGAAAATGCAAAAACATAAGCTTTAGCACTATTCATCTTCTTCTTCCTTGGACTACTCCTAAGCTTAGGTAGCCACCACCCCAAATGTTGTGGAATGCTGAATATCTGGTGAGAGAGGATGCAAATTTTGTCCATGAGGCTCCCCATAGCCTGTGTGCAGGCCTCCCATCAATGGGAGGTGAGTTGATTGGCTTGG